>CAUYQV010115930.1:0-25129 GCA_963574575.1 Galagoides demidoff
TTGGCGGGCCCGGGCTGGGGATTCGAACCCGCCACCTTAGGTGTACGTGGCTGGCGCCTTAGCCGATTGAGCCACAGGCGCCGAGCCGATAAGAGGGAACTTATTAAGGGAATTGGCTCACATGATTATGGAGGCTGAGAAGGCCCTCAGTAGGCTGCCTGCGAGCTGGGGAACCAGGGAAGGTAGTGGTACAGCCCAGACCAAGTCCTAAAGCTTCAGAACCAAAGACACTTATCATATAGCTTTCAGTTTGAGGCTGAAGGCCAGACAGCCAGGGAGACCATTAGGGTGACTCCTGGAGTCCAAATATCAGAGAACCTGAAATTCTGACCTGCAAGGGAAGAAGAGGGGTATCATGGCTCTTCAACAGAGGTCAACATTTCACCTTTCCTCCATCGCAGCTTCCATTCGGTCCTCATCTGATTGAATGGTGTCCATCCATATATAAAGGTGTTTATTCCCCTCTTTGTCCACAGGCTCACATGCCAATCTCCTCCAGATTCACCCTCATAGACAGAACCAGAAATAATGCTTTACCAGCTATCTAGGTTTCCCTTAATCTAGTCAGGTTGACACCATCACAGTGCATAAATGTATGTAATTTTACATTTTCTTAATATACTGAAACTTCTATGTAATGTTCTTCTTTGTCTGATTTTTTTTTTTTTTGAGACAGAGTCTCACTATGTCACCCTCAGTAGAGTACCAGGGCATCACAGCTCATAGCAACCTCAAACTCTTGGGCTTAAGTGATTCTCTTGCCTCAGTTTACCAAGTAGCTGGGACTACAGGTGCCCACCACAATGCCCGGCTATTTTTTTGTTGCAGTTGTTTAGTTGGCCCATGCCGGGTTTGAACCTGCCTCTCTTGGTGTATGTGGCTGGTGCCATAACCAAAGTGCTACGGGCACTGAGCCTATTTTTTTATCTATTCACTTTCAATCTATTTGTGTATGTGGATCTAAAGCAGTGGTTCTCAACCTGTGGGTCACAACCCCTTTGGGGGTCAAATGAACCTTTCCCAAGGGTTGCCTAAGTACATCCTGCATATCAGATATTTAAATTATGATTCATAACAGTAGCAAAATTATAGTTATGAAGTAGCAATGAAAATAATTTTATGGTTGGGGGTCACACAACATGAGGAACTATATAAAAAGGTCATGGCATTAGGAAGGTTGAGAACCACTGATCATCTGAAGTGAGTCTCTTATACATATGTATCTTTATCCATTTTGCCAATCTCTGTCTTTTGATTGGAGAGTTTAACCTATTTCCACTTAAACTAATTACTAATACATAGGGAATTAACTTCTTCTTTTTTTTTTTTTTTTGTAGAGAAGAGTTCCACTTTATTGCCCTCGGTAGAGTGCCGTGGTGTCACACAGCTTAGAGCAACCTCCAACTCCTGGGCTTAGGCAATTCTCTTGCCTCAGCCTCCTGAGTAGCTGGGACTACAGGCGCCCACCACAATGCCTGGTTATTTTTTTGTTGCAGTTTGGCTGGGGCCAGGTTTGACCCACCACCCTCAGTATATGGGGCCGGCGCCCTACCCACTGAGCCACAGGCGCCACCCTCTTTCTTATTTTTGAGAGACAGTTTTGACAGATATTGGGTTCTTGGTTGACAGGTCTTTTCTTTTAGTACTTTGAATATATTGGCCTATTATTGTCTAGCCTCCAAAATTTCTAGTGAGGTATCTACTGATAACCTTGTTAAGTATCCCTTGCATGTGATGAGTCACTTCTCTCTCTTTTTTTTTGAGACAGAGCCTCAAGCTGTGGCATCACAGCTCACAGCAACCTCCAACTTCTGGGCTCAAGTGAGTCTCCTGCCTCAGCCTCCCAAGTAGCTGGGACCACAGGCGCCTGCCACAATGCCCAGCTATTTTTTTGGTTGCAGCTATCATTGTTGTTTGGAGGGTCCAGACTGGATTCAAACCCGCCACCTTAGATGTACGTGGCTGGCGCCTTAGCTACTTGAGCCACAGGCACCGAGCCAGTCACTTCTCTCTTGCTGCTTTCAAGATTCTATTATCTTTGACTTTTGAAAGTTTTAATATTTGTTTACATATTTTATTGATACAAAATATTTGTACATATTTATGGGGTACATGCAAAATTTTGTTACATGCGTGGAATATGTAATGATCAATTCAGAGTATTTGCGATGTCCATCTCCTTGACTATTATTTCTGTGTATGGAGAACATTTCAAATCCTCTCTTCCAGCTATTTTGAAATATACAACATGTTGTTGTTAACTACAGTCACCCTTCTCTGCTATTGAGAATTAGAACATTTTCTTTCTATCTAACTGTATTAACTAAGCTTTCTTCGTCTTCTCCCACCTACACATCCTTCTCAGCCTGCTGTTTCTATCCTTCTATTCTCTACTTTCACGTTTTTAGCTCCCACATATGAGCAAATACTTGGAATATTTGTTTTTCTGTTCCTAGCTTATGAAAGTTTGACTATAATGTATCTTGGTGTGGATCTCTTTGAGTTCTTAGTTGGTGTTAAATGAGCTTCTTAGAAATTTATATCTTTTCTTAAATTTGAAACATTTTCAAATTTCAGCCATTATTTCTTCAAATATTCTATGTACTCTTCTTTTCTCTCTTGTTCTTATGGAACTCCCTCAAAGTGTATGTTGGTTACCTCGATCATATCCACATGACCCTTGGGGTCTCTTCACTTTTCTTTAATATTTGTTATTTCTGACCCTCAGACTGAATTATTTCCATTGTCTTTTTTCCAAGTTTACTGATTCTTTTTTCTGTCTGCTCAAATCTATTTTGAGTCTCTCTGGTGAAATTTTCATTTTAATGTATTTTCAGCTTCAGGATTTTTTCTTTTAAGACAGAGTCTCACTTGGTCACCCCAGGTAGAGTGCAGCGGCATCATCAACTCACTGCAACCTTGAACTCCTGAGTTCAAGTGATCCTCCTGTCTCAGCCTCCCAAGTAGCTGGGACTGCTACAGGTGGACACAACCAGGTCTGGTTAATGTTTTTCTATTTTTGCTAGAGACGGAGGCTCATCTCAAACTCTTGACCTCAAGCAATTCTCCCCTCCTCATCCTTCCAGACTGCTAGGATTACAGGGGTGAGCCACCACTATGGCCTCAGAATTTTCTTGGTTTTCTTTTTATTAATATTTCCATTTTGTTCATACATTGTTTTCTTGCCTTTCCCCACATCTTCCTTTGGTTCTTTCAGCATCATTAAGATAATTATTTTAGCATCTTTGTCTAGTATATCTGCCATCAGGCTTTCTTATTTATTTTTTACTTTGAATGTGCCTTTTTTCCTGTTTTTTTTGTTTGTTTGTTTTTGGCTGGGGCTGGATTTGAACCCACCACCTCTGCATGTGGGGCTGGTGCCCTACTCCTTTGAGTCATAGGCACCACCCCTTTTTTCCTGTTTCTTTGTATGCCTAGTGATTTTTCTGTTGAAAACTAGACATTTAAATCCAATAATGTGATAACTCTAGAAATCAGATTCTTCCCCTTTACCATGGTTTGTGTTTTTTTGTTGTTGTTATTAGTTTTGTTTATTTTTATTTTATTTATTTATTTATTTATTTTGGACGGGGATGGGTTTGAACCCGCCACCTCCAGTATATAGAGCCAGTGCCCTACTCTTTGAGCCATAGGCGCTGCCCCCTGTTTATTTATTATTGTTATAAGCTGTCTCTGTCTCAAGGACCAGACTGAGTCATAAACCTAACTTTCTCTTGGGTATTCTCTGTGCCTGCATCTTTCCCTGGCCATGCATAGTCACTTTCTAATTTTCTATCTTATATGCAGTTTTTGGTTTTTTTTTCTTTGAGACAGAGTCTCACTCTGTTGCTCCAGATTAGAGTGCCATGGCATCAAGTTCACAGCAACCTCAAATTCCTGGGGTTAAGTGATTCTCTTGCCTCAGCCTCCTGAGTAGCTGGGACTACAGGAGAACACCGCCACACCTGACTAATTTTTCTATTTTTAGTAGGGACAAGGTCTCACTCTTGCTCAGGTGGGTCTTGAACTCCTGAGCCCAAGCAATCCAACTGCCTCAACCTCCTAGAGTGAGCTGCTGGGTTGGGCCGTGAAGGTTTTTGTTGTTGTTGTTGTTGTTTGGTTTTTGAGACAAAGCCTCATTCTGTTGCCCAGGCTAGCATTCAATGGTGTCAGCCTAGCACACAGCAACCTCAAACTCCTGCATTCAAGTGATCCTCCTACCACAGCCTCCCAAATAGCTGGGATTACAGGTGTCTGCCACAGTGACTGGCTAATTTTTCTATTTTTAGTAGAGACAGGGGTCTCACTCTTGCATAGGCTAGCCATGAACTCTTGAGTTCAAAAGATCCTCCCTCTGAGCCTCCCAGAGTGTGAGAATTACAGGCATGAGCCACTGTGCCTGGCCTATGCAGTTGTTTTTGAACATCCTAATCTTTAATCTTTCTCCCAAAAGGAGAAAAAGAGAAATATGGAGGAAGAAAGGGTACTGTCCCTTTAAATCCCTGGAAGTCACTTCAGCTGGAAGAGGAAGGGCTTGCAAAAAGGTGGGGAAGTTCAACAATGGCTCTGGCCTCTTTGAAAGGACCTTTGTGATCAGAAGCAGCAATCTGTAAGCAGAGCACAGATTCTGCTACTTGGAGAACAGGATGCTTTTTGCCCACTCCTCCTAAAGCTGCCAAGGACCCTGAGCAACTGCTGCCTGCCACAGGGCTGGGTTGGGAGGTAAGTAGCTGTTAAAGGGCTAAGAGCTGAAAGTGAGCATAATTAACTGCACTTTACCATCCAAACCTTTCCCTGGATGCTGCCAGCCTTCAATAGACTTGTGTTCCAAAATAGTTATATCAGACAGATTCTGCCACAGCAATTGTTGTCTAGGTGGGAAGACAGATTCCTGATATTTCCTTCTCTACCATCTTCTTTGAAATTATCTTTTGCAGAGCAGAATTTTTTATTTTTATTTTTTTCAAGTCCTCAGACTTTTGGTTAGGCAGTTAGCTAGATATGAGCAGGGTGGATGACAGATGTGATTAGGCTATTTTGGACTGGTCTGGATCAGGATGACCTGAGCTATTATGGAATGGGGCTGATAAAGACTGTGTAGGTGAGCTGTTTTGAAAACAGAGTTCATTAAGACCCAGGGAGACTTCCAAGAAGCAGCTGATGCTCCTCAAAGTTGTGTGTAAAATCCTAAAACTGTGCTTTCCACAAGGCCTGGAGTCACTAGGATGTGGCCCAGCTTGCTGTGCAGGTCAGTAGGTAATAAACTGTTTTTTTTTTTTCTTTTTCTTGTAGAGACAGAGTCTCACTTTGTTGCCCTTGGTAGAGTGCCGTGGCGTCACACAGTTCACAGCAATCTCCAACTCCTGGGCTTCTGGCTTCAGCCTCCCGAGTAGCTGGGACTACAGGCGCCCGCCACAATGCCCAGCTATTTTTTGGTTGCAGTTCAGCTGGGGCTGGGTTTGAACCCACCACCCTCAGTATATGCGGCCGGCGCCCTACAGCCCATCTGTTTTTGTTTGTTTGCTTGTTTGTTTGCAGTTTTTGGCCCAGGTCGAGTTTGAACCCACACCTCCAGTATGTGGGGCCGGCACCCCAATCCTTTGAGCTACAGGTGCCGCCCATAAACTGTTGTTTTTCTTCTTCTTTTATTGAGACAGAGTCTCACTTTGCTGACCTTGGTAAAGTGCCATGGCATCACAGCTCACCACAACCTCAAACTCTTGGGCTCAAGCAATTCTCTTGCCTTAGCCTCCCAAGTAGCTGGGACTACAAGTGCTCGCCACAACACCTGGCTATTTTTAGAGACAGGGTGTCACTTTTGCTCAGACTGGTCTGAACTCCTGAGCTCAGGCAATTCACCTTCCTTGGCCTCCCAGAGTGCTAGGATTACAGGCATGAGCCACTGAGCTGGCCTTACATAGATAGGGGTCTTGATCTTCTCAGGCCAGTGTGAATTGATATCTCATTATGGTTTAATTTGCATTTCTCCAATAACTAACGATGGTGAGCATCTTTTGATGTGTTTATTAGTCATATGTATGACTTCTTTGGGGAACTGTTTATTCACATCCTTTGATCTTTTTTTAAATGGACTACATTTATTTTAGAGCAGTTTTAGGTTCCAGCAAAATTGAATGGAAAGTATAGCGATTTCCCATACATCCTCCCTTTCTCATTTAAAAATGGCATAAAACAGCCTGGCACCATGGCTCACGCCTGTAATCTCAGCACTCTGGGAGGCCAAGACAGGTGGATTGCTTGAACTCAGGAGTTTGAGACCAGCCTAAGCAAGAGCAAGTCCCCATCTCTAAAACTAGCTGGGCGTTGTGGCAAGTGCTTGTAGTCTCAGCTACTGGGGAGGCTAAGGCAAGAGGCTCACTTGAGCCCAAGAGTTTGAGGTTGCTGTGAGCTATGATACCATAGCACTCTACCAAGGGTGACAAGGTAAGACTCTGTCTCAAAAAATAAAATGAAATTTTAAAAATTAAAAAAATAAAATGAAATAACACAATATGATTTATCACTAATATTTTTTTGAAACAGAATGTCACTCTATCACCCTGGGTAGAGTGCTGTGGTGTCAGCATAACTTACAGCAACCTCAAACTCTTGAGCTCAGGCAATCCTCTCACCTCAGCCTCCCCAGTAGCTAGGACTACAGGCATGTGCCACCATACCCAGCTAGTTTTTCTGTTTTTAGTAGTAATGGGATCATACTCTTGTTCAGGCTGATCTTAAACCCTTGAGCTCAAGTAATCCACCTGTCTCAGCCTCCCACAGTGTTTGGATTATAGGCAGACATGAGCCACCTTGCCTAGCCTATCCATCACTAATTCTTGCTTCATGAATTGGCAGTGTTTCTGCTCTAAGACTCCTCACTTTAAGATTCAGGGTGATGAAGCGTCTCTTCTCTGGCAGGGAGAATTGGAAGAGGAAGTGGAAGGGTCATCCACTTGCTCTTAAGGCTTTCAGCCATGTATAGTACATGTCACTTCCACTAACATTTCAGTGATATAGCAAGTCACCTAGCAGTACACATACCTAACTTCAAGGGAATATGCAATTCTCCCACGCGCCTAGAAGGAGAGAATCTGAATATTTGTGAATACCCCTAATTTTTCACAGGAACTGAGTAAGTGGGGTTTGCAGAGTTTGTCAGTGTCTTTGTGTACCATCATTCATTGTTCTTCTCTGGAAGGAGTGAGATGCAGCCAATGGATTAACCGAGATGTACTCAAATGAAGAGACTTTCTCTTAGAGCATCTCATGGGACATGTGTTCCCCAGAATCTCCTTTGGTAACCATTGTCTTGGTTACTTCCTAAAGGATAGGTTAACACACTTTTTGAAAAGGGCCAGAAAATAAATATTTCAGGTTTTCCATACCATATGGGCCAATTACTTGACTCTGCTGTTGTAGTGCAAAAGCAACCATATGTAATATATAAATGAATGGAGGTGGCTGTGTTCCAACCAAATTTTATTTATAGACACAAAAATTTGAATTTCATATAATTTAATTTTCTTGTGTCACGAAATATTATTCTTTTGATTTTTTTTCAACCAGTTAAATGTGTAAGAACTGTTGTCGAAACCACAAGGGGTTTTCAATCTAGGTCCAGTTGCTCATAACACAATGATACAATTATTGAGATAAGGAAGATTGCCAAAGAAGAAAAGAATCTTTAATATGACAGATGTCTTGCCAGAAGAATGGGAGACACTGCCTCAAATCCCTTTCTATGGCTAAGGGAGATCATGGACTTTTAAAATTTTTCTGAGACAAAGTCTTACCTCTATTGCCCTGAGTAGAGTGCTATGGCATCATAGCTCACAGCAACCTCAAACTCCTTTTTTTTTTTTTTTTTTTTTTTTTGTGAGACAGAGCCTCCAGCTGTCACTCTGGGTAGAGTGCTGTGGCATCACAGCTCACAGCAATCTCCAACTCCTGGGCTTAAGCGAGTCTCCTGCCTCAACCTCTCAAATAGCTGGGACCACAAGCGCCTGCTACAATGCCCCGCTATTTTTTTTTTTTTTTTTTGGTTGCAGCTGTCATTGTTGTTTGGCAGGCCTGGGCTGGATTCAAACCCACTACCTTAGGTGTATGTGGCTGGCACCTTAGCCACTTGAGCCATAGGCGCCAAGCCAACCTCAAACTCTTGAGCTCAAATGAGCCTCTTGCCTTAGCCTCTCCAGTATCTGGGACTACAGGCACCTGCCAAAGGGCCCAGCTATTTTTAGAGACAGGGTCTTACTCTTGCTCAGGCTGGTCTCAAACTCCTGAGCTCAAACAATCCACTCTCCTCTGCCTCCCAGAGTGCTGGGATTGTAGGCATGAGCCACTACCTTCCCAGATCATGGGGCCTTTAAATGGAGGGACCGCTTGCCTTGAGGCAGGTCAATTTAGGTAGTGGTATATTTCACAAGGGGCTTCAGGTTTTAGGGCAGGTTGTAGAGGACAAGAATGTTGCCTTCAGGAAGTCTGCCCAAGGGCCTTTAGAATTTTAACCTTTTTCGTCTGGCAGAAAATCCACCTTTTCTAGGAAACAACTAAAAAATTCAAGTAGCGCTGGGCGCCTGTACCGTGTTTCCCCCAAAATAAGACCTACTCAAAAAATAAGCCCTAGCAGGATTTCTATGCATTTGTTAAATATAAACCCTACTCCGATAATAAGACCTAATGATGGGCATGGCTATGCAGCGTATCTGCATAGCCACACCATGCATTTCTGTGCGCAGAGGAAGACATCCCCTGAAAATAAGCCCTAGTGTGTCTTCTTGAGAAAAAATAAATATAAGATAGTGTCTTATTTTCGGGAAAACACAGTAGCTCAAGCTGCTAAGGCGCTAGCCACATATACCAGAGCTGGTGGGTTTGAATCCAGCCCGGGCCTGCCAAAACAACAACAACAATTACAACCAAAAAATAGCTGGGTGTTGTGGTGGGCGCTAGTAGTCCCAGCTACTTGGGAGGCCAAGGCAAGTGAATCGCTTAAGCCCAGGAGTTGGAGGTTGCTGTGAGCTGTGATGCCACAGCACTGTACCCAGGGTGACAGTTTGAGGTTCTGTCTCAATAAAAAATTCAAGTAGCTGGTTAAAGGAGAGGATTACACAGGGGTCACAGAAATTTGCTCAATGAGGGGCAGTTACAGTACTATTCCTGGGCTGGGTACAGTGGCTCATGATTGTAATCCCAGTACATTGGGAGGCTGAGGTGGGAGGCGAAGAGCTCAAAACCAGCCTGGGTAAAGTAGTAAAACCTCATCTCTAAAATTAAATTTTATAATAATAACGAAAAATTAGCTTTTGGTTTGAGTGCAGTGGTGTTTATGACTAACTGATCACAGCCAGTTCCTTTGTTTCTTCTCCATTTCCACTGCTTTACTTGACTGGCCTTTTTTTGGAGACAGAATCTCACTCTGTTACCCTTGGTAAAGTACCATGGCATCGTAGTTCACAGCAATCTCAAATTCTCGGGCTCAAGGGATCCTCTTGCCTCAGCCTACTGAGTAGCTGGGACCATAGGTACCCACTGCAACACCTGGTTAGTTTTTCTATTTTGAGTAGAAATGGGGTCTTGCTCTTGCTCAGGCTGGTCTCAAACTCCTGAACTCAAGCAATTCAGCTGCCTCAGCCTCCCAGAGTGCTGGGATTATAGGCATGAGCCACCGCACCTGGCCACTTGACTAACTTTCTTTCTTTCTTTTTTTTTTTTTAAGCAGTTTTTGGCTGGACCTGGGTTTGAACCCGCCACCTCTGGCATATGGGGCCAGCCAGTGCCCTACTCCATTGAGCTATAGGTGCCACCCTTGACTAGCTTTCAAAAAACTCTTCTTATAGGCTCAGCGCCTATGGCTCAAGCGGCTAAGGTGCCAGCCACATACACCTGAGCTGGCAGGTTCAAATCCAGCCCAGGCCTGCCAAACAACAATGACAGCTGCAACTAAAAAAAAAAAAAAAAAAAAAAGCTGGGCATTGTGGCAGGCACCTGTATTCCCAGCTACTGGGGAGGCGGATACAGGAGAATCGCTTAAGCCCAGTAGTTGGAGGTTGCTGTGAGCTGTGATGCCATGGCACTCTTCAAAAACAAAAACAAAAACCTCTTCTTATAAAAAGAAAAATAACTGAGGGGGTATCCACTTGTAGTCCTAGGACTCAAGAGCCTCAGGCAGAAAGATTGCTTGAGCCCAGAAATTGCTATGACCTGTGATCATGCCACTGTACTTCAGCTTGGGTGACAGAGCAAGACCCCATCTCTAAAAGCAAACAAGGTTGGGCATGGTGGCTCATGCCTGTAATTCTAGTACTCTGGGAGGCCAAGGTGGGTGGATTGCCTGAGCTCAGGAGTTTGAGACCATACTGAAGGAAAAGAGTGAGACCCTGTCTCTAAAAAATAGTCGGGCATTGTAGTGGGTGCCTGTAGTCCTCCCTGCTACTTGGGAGGCTGAGGCAAGAGTTTTACTTGATCCCAAGGATTTGGGGTTGCTGTGAGCTATATGACACCACAGCACTCTACCAAGGGTGCCGAAGTGAGACCTCTGTCTTAAAAAACAAAAAAAAAAAAAAGAAAGAAAAAATACCTATTCTTATTATGGGTTGTACAAAAACAAGTCGGGGGCTGGATTTACCAACAAACCATGGTTTCTACCCCATCTCTACACAGAGCTCACGCTTGGGCCATGGTGGATGTTTTTCTAGGAATGAATCATATTCCTTCACTCCCTGGAGCTCTACATTGCCTATTCCCCTTTCTGGGAATGTCCTTCCAACTATTCTCCGCCTGGGAACTCTGAGGCCTCTTTTGATCTGGGCAGAATCAGAAGCCTCTGTCCTGGTCACTTCTTCACGCTTTCCAAACTCTTTCTCCAGAGTTGTCCTTGCCATGTTGTATTCTAATTTTTTTACAGATGTACTTGCTTCCCCGACTTAGCCATGAGTTTTGGGAGGGTGGGGACCTTGACCTCCTGGGTGCTGGCCCCAGGCCTGCAATGGTTTGACTATTTCCAAAAACTATGCATTAGAAACTTAATTCCCAATGTTGATCATAGGGCCTTTTTTTCCTTTAAATTCTCTTTTTTTCCACAAAAGTTAGTCTTGTGGAATGGGCCTAATGAGGGGTGATTTTGCTAGGAGTGCTCTGCCCTCACAAATGGATTCAGTAAGGATGCCTCTTTCTTTTACCTTCCCCTGCCCTTCCGCTTTCTTACATGGGAGGATGAAGCAAGAATACCCTCCCCAAATTCTAGCCCCTTGATCTTGGACTTCTCAACCTCAAGAACTGTGACAAATGAATTTCTGTTCTTTTTTGTCTTTTTTTTTGGAGACAGAGTCTCACTATGTCACCCTCAATAGAGTGCCATGGCATCACAGCTCCCAGCAACCTCAAACTCTTGGGCTTAAGTGATTATCTTACCTCAACCTCCCAAGTAGCTGGGACTATAGGCACCTGCCACAATGCCCAGCTATTTTTTGTTGTTGTCATCGTTGTTGTTGTCATTGTTATTTAGTAGGCCTGGGCCTAGTTTGAACCCACCAACCCCGGTGTATGTGGCTAGTGCCCTAACCACTGAGTTACAGGCACTGAGCCAAATTTCTGTTCTTTATACATTGCCTAGTCTCATGTATTCTGTTATAGCAACACAAAATGGACAAAGATAGGAAACTGGTACCAAGAATTGGGACAGTTGCTATAATAAATACCTGGAAATGTGGAAGTAGCTTTGGAACTGGGTAATGGGCAGAAGCTAGAAGAATTTGGAGGATTTGACTAGAAAAAGCCTAGATTGCTATAAAGGGAGCATTGAAGGTAAGTCTGATGCGGGCTCAGTTGTAAGGAAATTTGGAAACTTCTTAGAGATGACTGAAGTGATTATGACCAGTCTGCTGGTAGGAATATGGACTATAAAGTTTATTCTAATGAGGTCTAAGACAAAAATAGGGAACAAGGCATTAGGAGTTGGAGGAAGGCTCGTCCTCGTTATAAAGTGGCAAAGAAATTGGCTGATTTGTGTCTGTGCCTGAGAATTTTATGGAAGGCAGGACTTTAGAGGAATGAGCTAGAATATCCAGCTGTAGAATTTCTAGGCAGCAAAACAGTGAATGAGCTGTGTGGCTTCTCTTAAGTGTACAGCAACATTCAAGAGAATAGAAATGATTTAAAGATGGAATTATAATTAAAAAGGAAGTCAATGAAAAGATTGGAAAATTTGCAGCCTAACCATCTAAAGCATGAAAAGGCATGTTTAGGAGGAAAACAAGGATACAGCTAACTGAACATTTGCTAGATTAGTATGGCTAAAAGGGAGCTTACCACATTCATCAAGACAGCAGGGGAATGACCCCAAAGGCATTCTGGAGATTGTGAGGCAAGTGAGTACCTTGAGGGTACAGTTTCCAAAGAGATGACTGTGTAACCTCAGCATTCCCTGCCCCACCCCCCACATTCTGCTGTATTTCCCCTTGGCCACCCCAGCTGTAGCACAAGCTGGCCCAAGTGTGGCTCTATCCACTGCTCTGGAAGGTACAAGCTATAAACCTGGGCAGTGTCCACATGGTGCTCACTCTGCAAGCTTGCAGGTACAAGAGCAATGGGGCACAATTTCTTCCATCTAGATGTCAAGGGTATTTTGGACAGCCTGGGGGCCTATCAGAGACTTGTCACAAGGCAAGGCTACTACAGAAAGCCCTAGCCAAGGCAATGCCCAACAGAACTATGGGATCCAAGCTGCCACAGAGTCTCCATTGTGGGCCTTATGGAGCCATGGTAATAAGGCTGCTCTCCAGAGCCCACTACCGTAGAGCTCCCAGCATGCAACTCTAGCCTGACAGCCTGAACTGTAGGTGTGAGTCACCAACTTGTGGGAGCTGCTGTGTGGATGCCCACAAAGCCATCAGGGCGGGGCTGCCTGAGGCCTTGGGGGCCCAGTCCCTACCCCAGTGTGTCCAGAAGGTGGCACATGGACTCCAAGATTATTCTGGAGTATTGAGATGTAATGCTGTTTGCCCTATTGGCTTTAGACTTACTTAGGAATAGTTATCCCTTTCCTTTTGCCTATTTCTCCCTTTTAGAATGGGAGTATCTGTTCTACCATTGTCTTCTAGAAGGAGATAAATTAATTTCACAGGCTCAGGGCTCAGGGAATTTGCCTTGGAATGAATTCTGCTTTGAGTCCCATCCATATCTGATTTAGATGAGACTCTGGACTGTGGATTTTTCAGGTGATGCTGGACTGAATTAAGTCTTTGGGTCTGTTGGGATGGAATAAGTGTATTGCTATGAGAAGGAAATGAACTGGGGGGGAACATGGGTGGAATTTTTTTTTTTTTTTTTTAGATAGTCTCACTATGTTGCCCTTGGTAGAGTGCCACGGCATCACAGCTCACTGCAACCTCATTCCTGGGCTTGAGCAATCCTCTTACCTCAGCCTCCTGAGTAGCTGGGACCATGGGTGTGCACCACTATGCCTGGCTAGATTTCTTCTATTTTGAGTAGAGTCAGGGTCTCCCTCTTGTTCAAGCTGGTCTGGAACTCCTAAGCTTAAGCAATCCACTTGCCTTAGCCTCCCAGAGTGCTAGGATTACAGGCGTGAGCCACCTTATCCAACCAGAATGCTATGGTTTGATGGTATCCCCAACAGATATATGTTGGATGCTTAATCCCCAGTGCAATGGTGTTGGGATATAGGACCTAATAGGAAGTGTTTAGGTCAAGAGGTCTCTAGCCTCATGAAGGGATTAATGTCATTATAGAGAGTGAGTTCATTATAAAGGGTGCATTCAGTCCCCTTCTCTCTCTCTTTCTCTCTTTGTCTTTCACTTACCCTTCCAGGTTTTTTGGTTTTTTTTTAGAGACAGAGTCTCACTTTATTGCCCTTGGTAGAGTGCTATGGCATCACAGCTCTCAGCAACCTCCAACTCTTGGGCTTAGATGATTCTCTTGCCTCACCCTCCCAAGTAGCTGCAACTACAGGCGCCCACCACAACGCCTGGCTATTTTTTGTTGCAGTTTGGCTGGGACTGGGTCCAAACCCACCACCCTCAGTATATGGGGCTGGCGCCCTACTCACTGAGCCACAAGCACCGCCCTCCCCCTTCCAGCTTTCATCTTTCACCTTCTATCTTCCACCATGGGATGATGCAACAAGAAGATTTTCACTAGATGCTGGCCACTCAATCTTATATTTCCCTCTTCAGAACTGTGAGAAATAATTTCTGTTCTTTATAAATTACTCAATCTCAGATATTCTGTTGTAGTAGCACCTAACAGACTAAGATAAGGCCCCAGCCAGGGAAACTGGCATGCAGTAAGCACTGCTTAAGAGGGAAGGAGATAGGGATAGGGAGGACGGTATTCCACATGGGATGCTGGTCTAGGCAAGATGCTAAGGTAGGGGTGAGCTGGGTTGACAAGAGACACCTAGGGCTGCAGGGTATGCTAGGGTAGGTAGGCCTGCCACAGTTCAGCAACAGGGAGTTATGGCTGTTCTTGAATACAGCTGTGATTTAATGAAATTCAGATTCCAGAGGGGAGATCCCTTGGGGTGACCCAGCTCCCTCCTGCTATGTAGGCCAGTCCAGACCCTCCAGCCATTCTCTGCTGACTCAGAGCTTGGTTAAATTCCTGTAACCTTATGAGCTGGGCTTGTGTCCACCTGTCTATGATCGAGAATAGATGGCCCTTACTGACCTTGACATTTCTTGGAGGTATCCCTGTATCCAGAGTCCTGAACCAATAGTCAGAAGGTCCAAGTTCAAATACTGGTTCTGCCCATACAAGTTCCTGTGGGGTGTTGAACTTCAACTTTTGGGCCCTCAAATTGTACATCTGTTAAATAGGAACACTGACTTCTGCCCTGATTCTTCTGAGGGTCAAATAAGGCTGGTCTCAAAGGGACAGGGACCTGTAGGGAGCTGACCTTGCAGAATGATGGCCAACATTTCACTTTCCTTCTTGGACACTAATTCCATGCTGGATGCTGTGGTAAGTAGCCAGGGGCCTTGCAGAGAGGGGAATATGGATTGTGACTCAATATCCTGTTGCTATGTCCTTGGGAATTGGTGCTGACTTGAAGAACAAAGGAAGCTGAGTGTGGAGCTACATGAAAGGGGCTCAGGTGTCTGTGAGTTTCCAGACTGTCAGAAAGAATCATATTAAAACCAACCTGGCTTCTGTGCATGCTACCTTATCTTCTAGCAACTGGGCACTGAAGCTTCCTATAGCAGATAAAAATTGGAACTGAATCTGAGCCAACCCCCCCTCATTTTACAAATGGAAAAACTGAGGCCCAGAGAGGTCCAGCAATGTGCTCAGGGCCTCTCAGGCAGAGCATGACCTGGCCCAGGCCCTCTGCCCAGGAGGCACAGATATCAGATTGTGCTGGGAGTTGGAGCCATTCATGGGCTGCCCGGCCCCATGGCCCACTAATTAGTCACATCATTTTTGGCATCTCACACAGCCTCAGGGAGCTGGAGAATGTCATTGTCAAAGTATTTTTGAATATTTGCCTTCTCAGCAAGAAGATGAGAAAGCTGTGAGAACACTCAGTCTTCCGGAGGATGGATACTAACAAAAATAACAAGCAGTGTGTGCTGGAAGGATCTGGGATCTTGGGAGAGAGGCCTGGAGGAATCCCGTGTGACTGGGGACAGAAGCTCTAGGCCTCAGTCTGCTCACCTGTGAAATGGCTCACTCATTTCTCAGATATTTATGGAAGTCTGCAACATGCCTTGCACTATTCTGGGCTCTGGGGTGCAAAATCAGAAATCTCTGCTCTCAAGGGGCTGCCATCTTCAGGGGAGCTACAAATCAAATAAGACCTGCTGGCTGGCTGGCAGATCGTGCAAGGGAGAATCATTAACCCATCTTGGGTGGGGGTGGAGGCCTTTTCCAAGTGGGTGGCCAGGATGGACTCACTAAGAAGGTAATACCTGAATGAGGATCAGAAGGAGGCAAGGAGTGAGCCAAGGGGATACATGGGGAAGAGCACCCGTGGACCAGTGGGGTGTCAGTTGGGCTCTGGTGGGCTCACTTTATTTGAGGATCAGCAAACGGCTGAAGGGCTAGAGCCCGGTAGTGGCTTGGCGACGGCATGATGACAAGACAGAGTCAGAGAGGTCCCTGGGTGCCTGCTCGGGTAGGGCCTTGCAAGGCATGGGAGAACCTTTGTTTTTATTTTGCATGTAGGGCAGGGACACAGCATGATCTGGTTTCTGTTTTAACCATTTTCTTCTGTGCCCCAACAATAGTCCAGGTGGGACACAACAGGGGACAGGAAGGCTTTGGGTTCTAGAAGCATCTGGAGGCAGAGTACATACTGGTTATGGAGGCTTGGATATGAGGACCACAAGAAGAACTGACATGTCCCCAAAGTGGGGTGCAGCGTTGTCACATGTGCGGTGCCCATTGGATGTCACTGGGCTGCCTGGGCCAGGTGGCTAGAGACACAGACTTAGGGGTTATCAGCATGGAGGTGTATTTAAAGTCATGGGCCTGTCTGAGGTCACAGAGGGATGAGTGAGTAAAGGGGCTTGAGCCAATGACAGCAGGATCTCTGGCACAGAACAGCTGGGAGCACGCAGGTCCTCTTGACCAAAATGTCCTGAGCACAGTGCCTGTACGTAGTCAGTGCTCAGGTTGTTCAGCCTCCCCACCACAGATCATGTCCTCCTCTGGGTCACAGCTAGAGAATTCAGGGCTAGGAGTGGGAATGCTGCGGGACGGAGTGCAGAGCATGTGGCTGTGTCTAGATACAGGATCACCCTAAGCAGTCCATCACCCACCCACCCAACTTGGTGTGGGACCAGTTGATTGGGTGGACATCTGATCGCTGACCTTGGGCTGATAGTCTAGGTGGGCCCAGGCCTTAAATTTGAAGGCTGGGTTCTAGTTGGGTTTCTCAATTCTGTGTGTGTGTGTGTGTGTGTAAGTTAAACATAATGCAGAATTTATCATTTTACCATTTAAAAATGTACAATTCAGTGACATGAAGTACACTCACAATGCTGCACAACCATCCCCAGCACTTTTGTATTACTCCAATAGGAAACCCTGTACCCAGTAGGGAGTCACTCTCATCCTCTCCTCCCCTCAAGCCCTGGCAACTACAAATCTACTTTCTACCTCTATGCTTTTGCCTATTCTGGACTTATCATAAGGATAGAATCCTGTAGTATGTGACATTTTGTGGCTGTTTCTTTCAATTAGCATAAGGTTTTTAAGTTTTATCCACATGGTAGCATACGTCCATAGTTTGTTCCTTTTTTTTTTGAGACAGAACCTCAAGCTGTCCCCCTGGGTAGGGTTCCGTGGCATCACAGCTCACAGCAACCTCCAACTCCTGGGCTTAAATGAATCTTCTGCCTCAGCCTCCCAAGTAGCTGGGACCACAGGTGCCCGCCACAACACCCGGCTATTTTTTGGTTGCAGCCGTCATTGTTGTTTTGGTGGGCCCGGGCTGGATTTGAACCCGCCACCTTAGGTGTATGTGGCTGGTGCTAGTTTGTTCCTTTTTTATGGCTTGTCCCCTTCATTCTTGACCAGCTCTGTGACCTCAAGCAAATCACTGCCTGAGCTA
Organism: Galagoides demidoff; assembly: GCA_963574575.1. Classification (NCBI taxonomy): domain Eukaryota; kingdom Metazoa; phylum Chordata; class Mammalia; order Primates; family Galagidae; genus Galagoides; species Galagoides demidoff. The sequence goes on from CAUYQV010115930.1 coordinate 17,573, forward strand.
GACAATGTTCAGTCTTTTTCATTGGGTTGTCAGGAGGATGCTTAAATATACCAGGAAGGACTGAGTCCATTTCTCGGAGGACAGAGGAGGGCAGGGCTATATCTGCAGGGAGAGCTGGGAGCAGGAGCAGGGTTCTGTGCAGGCAGAGATTACTCCTCAGCTTGGTGAAGTCAGTGACCTCTCACCAATCTGAGTTTGGGCTTTTAAGATTTTGCTGTTGTTGTCTTTTCTTCTGTTGCCCTTCTCTTTTGTTTTTATTTTGGTGGGGCTTGGGTCAGGAATTCAAGGTAAATGGATGGGATCTGTTCACCTTTTTTCCATTCCTTCTAAGGATTTCTAAGATTTCTTAAGCAGCCTTTAGGACAAGCTCCACCCCTTCCTCCTTGGTGAAAGGAAAGCAGGTACAGGAGGCTTGAAGGTGGGAGGTCTACAACCAGGATGGCTCAGCAGAGGTGGCTCGGGACTGCCTGATCCTCCACAGGTTCTAGAAGTGAGGGCATTTTGTAAAAGGTCTTATGTTGTGTGGGTTGTCCCACTACCTAAAGGGAGGCCTCCCTCCTGGTCAGCCATCTAGAGCCCTCGACCTTTACTGAGGCCCACTGTGTGCTAGGCAAGTAGGGGAACAGGCTTGGGGTTGGGCTGCCAGCAAGGCAGTACTAGGGTCACCAGGGAGGAAGTTTGGGAGTGGGACGGCAAAGAGCTGATTCAGCCAAGCCCTGTTAAGAGGTGACTATAGGTTGAATAAGGTGGTGGTACACTGGGAAGATCTGGAGAAAGGTGTTCCAGGCCTAGAGATAACATGTGCAAAGTCCCTGAGGCAGGTGCAGGATGTGCAGGAGATGGGAGAGATAAGGCCAGAAGTGCAGGAGGATGGAAGCAATGCCACATTATGTGGGCCTGGAGCTAATTGCAGAGTGCTTGGGATTTTGTCCTCAGTGCACAGGAAGCCATCTAAGGGGCTGGAGGGGTGGCGCCTATGGCTCAAAGGAATAGGACACCAGCCCCAAATGCCAGAGGTTACAGCTTCAAGCCCAGCCCTGGCCAAAGACTGCAAAAAAAAAATGGGGGGGAGGGGCTAGAGGGAGGGAAAGACTTGATCCAGTCTGTTTCTATCTTTTCTTTTTTTTTTTTTTTGGTAGAGACGGAGTCTCACTTTATCACCCTCGGTTGAGTGCAGTGGTGTCACACAGCTGACAGCAACCTCCAACTCCTGGGCTTAGGCGATTCTCTTGCCTCAGTCTCCCAAGTAGCTGGGACTATAGGCGCCTGCCACAATGCCTGGCTATTTTTTGGTTGCAGTTTGGCCGGGGCTTGGTTTGAACCCACCACCCTTGGTATATAGGGCTGGCATCCTACCCACTGAGCCACAAGCGCCACCCGATCCAGTCTATTTCAAAGATGATCTCTGGCTGTGTCTGTGGAGAGGGAATGACAGTTGGGAGAGTATCCAGGCATCCAAGCCTGAAGGGGAGAGAATATACCCCAGGCATCCCAGTTCCCTAGCCAGGTATCCTCATGCCCTGTGGCAAGAGGCAAATGGAAGCTGCTCCAACTGGGCATAGCCTGACCCCTCCCCTGGACTGAATGTTAATAGACCTCTCTCAGCATCCCACCCCCACCTAACAGGGTGATCAGGCTCCATTGTGTCTCTCTGTCCATCTCAGGGAGAATTTGCTGGTTTGCCTTTTCTCCACAATTCAGCAGCCCATGGGAGGAAAAGGAGGATTGTCACTCCTCAGGATGAGGAGCATGTCCTCAGACAGAAAACCACATGTTGGAAGTGGGTTTCTGGATGGAATGAACACTCTTCTCTCTGCCTGTCTAAATGTTTAGGTGCAGTAAGCAGCTGGCCTGAAAGCTGTGGTGAGGCTGCTGGGACCTAATGCTCTGCTCAGCATTTACTTCCCAGATGATGTGTTCAAGTTTTTGCTTGAGTCCTGTTTAAATGTCTAGGCTGACCCTGAGAAAAGTCAGCAGTGGTGATTTGCTGAGCTCCTGCAGGATGCCAGGCTCTGTCCTGGGCACAAGGTCCTAAACTAAAAAACCTGGCCTCAGGTGGTTACATTCCCATGGAGGAGAAAGACAACTGATAGCCCAGGTAGGGTCATTACAACTGTAATCAGTACCAGAGGGAGGACAACAGGGGGCTGGAGCAGGGAGCTGAGGTGCTCAGAGAGGTCAAAAGGGCTCTCTGGAGGAGATGGCCTATAACCTGAGCCCTGAAGGCCAAGTAGATACAACCTGGCTCAAGCAACCTGGTGGGAGTAGCACTTCCAGGCAATGGCAGGGAGGGACAAGACCCCAAAGTGGGGGATCTTGAGTGAGGAGGACCATTCCCCTTCTATGTGGAGGCATTCTGCAGCCATCTTTTAGACCTGAGTCAGGGTTCTGTCCTGGTATACTCTCTCACATGCCTGTGGCCCCTTGAGGTCTCAGGTTGTCCCAGGCCTGTTACCATCTCTCACTTCCTCAAGGGCTGTAGTCTCCCCCTCCCCCCCATCAGTCAGTGGCTAGTTAGGAACCAGGTTGCCCAGCAGGACGTGAGCAGCTTTGCTTTATCTGTATTTATTGTTGCTCCCCATTGCTCCCATCATCGTCTTAGCTCTGCCTTCTGTCAGATCAGCAGCAGCATTATATTCTCATAGGAATGCAACCCTACTGTAAACTGCATATAGGAGGGATCTGGGTTGCACAGTCCAGATTGTGAGATTATGAGAATCTAAGGCCTGATGATTTGAGGTAGAGCTAAGGTGGTGGTGATGCTAGCACTGGGACCATCTAATTGCAGAAAAATAAGTTCACGGTTCCCACTGATTCTGGATTACAGTGAGTTGTATAATTATTTCATTATCTACAACAATGGTTCTCAACCCTCCTAATGCTGCGTGACCCTTTAATACATTTCCTATGGGTTGCAACCCACAGGTTGAGAACTACTGATCTACAATAATAGAAATTAAGTGCACAATAAATGTCATATGCTTGAATCACCCCCAGACCGTTCCTTCTCTCTCCTGGTCCATGGAAAAATTGTATTCCACACAACCAGTCCCTGATGCCAAAAAGGTTGGGGACTGCAGCTCAAGGGGAAGCTTCTCAGAGAAAGTAAACAATGTTTCTGAGGGTGTCTAAATAAAGGGTGGGGCTGACTGGGCAGGAAAGGGCATGGGCCAGATACTTCCCCTCCCAAATCTTATCCTGATCATAGACTCCCTAGACCTCCATTTGCTCATCTGCAAAGGGAGGGCCTCAGGCTGTAAGACCAGAATTGGGGCAGACAAAACTATAAAATGGGGACCCAATCAAATAGAAACCTGTGGGATAAGGACTTTTAGGGTGGCCTTACTTTGGGGGGGGTGGGGAATCACCTATACTGGCCCTGGTGCAAGGGTGCCAGTGTGGACAGCCAAGTCTGGAATCTCAAGGCCTGGTAGGGAGGCCACCCCCTCAAATCCTGGCAAATGAGGGATACAAAAGAAACAAAATCTATTGAAATGCAAAACCCACATGTGACATACCTTCTAAATGTCTTCTTTCTTCTCCATTCTTCGTTATTTAATTCTCTGTTTTTTAAACAGCTACATTGAAATATAATTCATATACCATGCAATTCACTACTTAAAGTGTGCAATGTGGTAGATTTTTAGCACATTCAGAGTTGTGCAACTATCACCACAATCTATGTTAGGACATTTCATCATCTCAAAAAGAAACCCTGTACCCATTAGCAGTCACTCTCCTTCTCCGCTCACCTCAGCCTGTGGCAACCAACACTCTATTTTTTGTCTATACATTTGCTTATTCTGGACAGTTCTTATAAATGGAATCACACTGGGCAGGAAAGGACTGGTTTCTGGGCAGTGCCTGTGGCTCAAAGGAGTAAGGCGCCGGTCCTATATGCCAGAGTTGGTGGGTTCAAACCCAGCCCTGGCCAAAAAAAACTACAAACTTCTTTCATTTAGCATGTTTTCAAGGTTCATCCATGTTGCAGCATGTATCAGACTTTAATCCTTTTTATGGCTGAATCATATTCCAGTGTATGGATAGACTATTTTGCCATTCATCAGATGGTGGACATGAAGCATTTTCTGCTTTTTGGCTGTAATGAATAATACTGCTATGAATGTTTAGATATAAGTTTTTGTGTGGACATATTTTCAGTTCTTCTGGGAATATATGTAGGAGTGGGATTTCTGGATCAAATGGTAATTCTATGTTTATTTAACTGTTTGAGAAACTGTCACAATGTTTTCCAAAGCAGCTGCATCTTTACGTTCCCACAGGCAGTAGGTTCCAACACTTGTTATTGTCTATCTTTTTGATGACAGCCATCCTTGTGGGTATGAAGCGTTATCTGTATCTTGCTGTAGCTTTTTTGTATCCCTGGCAGCCAGTATTAAGCATATATCCATGTGCTCAATGGAGATGTGTATATCTTTTTTGGAGAAATGTCTATTCAGATACTTAAAAAAATATATTTTCTTTCTAAAGACAAGGTCTTGCTGTGTTGCTTAGGCTGGTCTCAAAATCCTGGCCTCAAGGCATCCTCCTATGTTAGTCTCTCAAAGTACTGGGATTACAGGAATGAGCCACCATACCTGGCTACTTTACCCTTTTTAAAATGCACTTATTTACCTTTTTATTACTAAGTCTTGAGAATTCTTTCTAAAGTATAGATAAAGTTCCTTACCAGCCATATGATTTGCAAATATCACGTCCCATTATGTGGCTTATAGTCTCACTTTCTTGATGCATTGTCTGTAGCATAGGCTTTAATTTTTATGAAGCCCAAGCCTGGGCACAGTGGCTCATGCCTATATTCCTAGCACTCTGGGAGGCTAAGGCAGCTGGATTGCTTGAGCTCAGGAGTTCAAGACCAGCCTGAGCAAGAGCAAGACCCCATCTCTACTGAAAATAGTGGGGTGGACACCTGTAGTCCTAGCTACTCAGGAGGCTGAGGCAGGAAAATTGCTTGAACCCAGGAGTTTGAGGTTGCTGTGAGCTATGATGCTGTGGCAATCTACCCAAGGTAAGACTCTGTCTTAAAAAAATCTTTTTTGGCTCGGCGCTCATAGCACAGTGGTTACGGTGCCAGCCACATGCACTGAGGGTAGCGGGTTCAAACCTGGCCTGGACCAGCTAAACAATAATAAAAACTGCGACAACAACAACAAAAATAGTTGGGTGTTGTGGTGGGCACCTATAGTCTCAGCTACTTGGGAGGCTGAGGCTAGAGAATCGATTAAACCCAAGAGTTTGAGGTTGCTGTTAGCTGTGATGCAATGGCACTCCACCGAGGGTGACACAGTGAAACTCTGTCTCAAAAAAAAATTTTTTTTTTTTATGAAGCCCAATTTAGCTATTTTTTTCTTTTGTTCTTTATGCTTTTGCCATTGTAATTAAGAATTCTTTGCCTAACTCAAAGATTTACTCCTAGGTTCTTATCTAAGAATTTTACAGTTTTAGCTCTTGCAATTAGGTCTATGATCCATTTGCTTGTTATTAACATGTTAAGTAAGAAGTTCTAGTGGAGGTGGGGTATCTCCTTTGATTTTGGAGATGAGTATAAATGCTACTCTGGGAGATCAACAACTGTCATATGACGAGACAGTATCATGTTTTTATGGGGAACAGTCTAAGGTACTGCTAATACTGCCTATATCCACAATGGAAGAGGATACTAGATTTCAGTTATAAGTTAATTTAAATAAAGCAGTAATTACTTTCCCAAATTCTGGTCCCCTGAATTCTATCTATGAATCCCAAATGAAGAATTCCTGGGATGGATACAATTCTTGCTTTAAGTCTCAGTTTTCGGATAGTCTTTTAGGGGCTTGAACCTTCCCAGAACTATCTTCAGGGATGTTTTCCTGTTACTTCCCAGCTTCAGCCCATACCCTACCCTCTGCCTGGCTCTATCTTTAGGGAAGCAGAATTGCCAATTCTTTGCCAAGCAGAATTTTCTAACAAGCCATCTAATATGACTGGGTGTATTGGCTCATGCATGTAATCCCAACACCTTTGCAGGTTGAGGTGGGAGGACTGCTTTAGGCCAGGAGTTTAAGCCCAGCTTGAGCAACACAGTGAGGACTCCCCCTCCAGTCTCTAAAAAAATAAAGAAATTAGCCAGGTGTGGTGGTATGTGCCTGGAGTCTTAGCTATTCAGGAGGCTTAGATAGTAGAGGTTCCAGTGAACACTGACTGTATCACTCACTGTAGCATATCTTTAACAAAAAATTAAATAATAAAATAATAACAATATAGGGCGGTGCCTGTGGCTCAGTGAGTAGGGTGCCGGCCCCATATACCGAGGGTGGTGGGTTCAAACCCAGCTCCAGCCAAACTGCAACAAAAAAATAGCCGGTGTTGTGGCAGGCGCCTTAGTCCCAGCTACTCTGGAGGCTGAGGCAAGAGAATTGCCTAAGCCCAAGAGCTGGAGGTTGCTGTGAGCTGTGATGCCACAACTCTACCAAGGGTGACAAAGTGAGACTCTGTCTCTAACAAATAATAATAATAACAATATAGAAATAGTAGTACAAAATAATAGCAGCAATAAGAATTATAAATGCTGTATGTTTAGAAATCAGACAAGGTATTTTGCATATGTCCTTGCCCGTGGACCACCCAGCATTCCTGGGAATAGTTCTGGCCCTGACCAGTGTGGTACATATCTTTGTGACCTAGAAGTGTCCTCATTCCCTCCCCCACAACATGCACGACTTTAGGTAGATGGTTTCAACTCTAGGTGCCTCAGTTTCTTCTACAAGGTGGGATGACATGGTGATAATGGTGTTTACCTAAAGGGATTACGAGTTTGTGATTTTTTTTTTTTTTTTTTTGAGACAGAGCCTTAAGCTGTTGCTCTGGGCAGAGTGCTGTGGCATCACAGCTCACAGCAACCTCCAAATCCTGGGCTCAAGCGAGTCTCCTGCCTCTGCCTCCCAAGTCGCTGGGACTACAGGTGCCTGCCACAACGCCCGGCTATTTTTTGGTTGCAGCCATCATTGTTGCTTGGCAGGCCCAGGCTGGATTTGAACCCACCACCTTAGGTGTATGTAGCTGGTGCCTTAGCTGCTTGAGCCACAGGCGCCAAGTCGAGTTCATGATTTTAATGCTGAGAGCAGAACCAGGCATATAGTTATACTCTAAAGATATTAGCTATTGGCTTGGTGACCATAGCACAGTGGTTACAGTGAGGTTGGTGGGTTCAAACCCAGTCTGGGCCGGCTAAACAACAATAACAACTGCAACAACAACAAAAAATAGCCATGCACTTTGGTGGGCACCTGTAGTTCCAGTTACTTAGGAGGCTGAGGCAAGGGAATTGCTTAAGCCCAAGAGTTTGAGGTTGCTGGCTCGGTGCCTATGGCTCAATCGGCTAAGGCGCCAGCCACATACACCTAAGGTGGCGGGTTCAAATCACCAGCCCAGGCCCGCCAAACAACAATGATGGCTGCAACCAAAAAATGGCCGGGCGTTGTGGCGGGCGCCTGTGGTCCCAGCTACTTGGGAGGCAGAGGCAGGAGACTCGCTTGAGCCCAAGAGTTGGAGGTTGCT
>CAUYQV010115934.1:0-13984 GCA_963574575.1 Galagoides demidoff
CCTGTGGTCCCAGCTACTTGGGAGGCGGAGGCAGGAGACTCCCTTAAGCCCAGGAGTTGGAGGTTGCTATGAGCTGTGATGCCATGGCACTCTACCCAGGGGGATAGCTTGAGGCTCTGTCTCAAAAAAAAAAAAAAAAAACTCTAAGGACTTAAGGAAAAAAAATTCCCTTCATCTCTCTTCTATTTGGTTCTGTATGTGCCTTGTTCTGGAGAAGAAAAGCAGCCATTCTTATTTCACGCACGCGTCCATTGCAGTACAGATAAACTCCCTCTTGCCCCATGGAGAAGGGTGGTCAAGGGTAGTACAACCCAGTGACAGAGCACTGAGCCCCTTCACACTCCTACTCTGCACCCTCCCAACACACGCTGGTGGCCCAGCCTCACCTTCAGCAGCACTGCCGTGGGCCCTGCGAGTCACTCCAGCCAGGCTGCCTGTCCTGGGAGGGGATGAGCTGTTCTGTCTTTTCTCTTTCTGAAGTGTTTGTTGGAGAAGGAGCTGCACAGTGGTGACAGTGCGAATTGTGCCTCCTCTGCCAGCCGAGAGGAAGGTGTTCCTTTACACATGTAAATCCGGAGATGGATGAACACCCTCTTAGGACTCTAAGAGCATCAACATGGGATGAAGTTGTGGATGCGTTAAACCAAACACAATGTGGTGGATGCAACTGCCAGATCTTTCAGTGGCTTTTCCTGCCTTGCAGGATGTTGAAATGTCACCTGTTGCTGAGCATTCTGGAGTCCCGTCACACCCACACCCTTTTTGTCCCTCCACACTGCAGCCCCACAGGCTTTGGGCTGGCAGGTTCTCTCCATCCTCACACCGTGCCTGGGTTGGGTTTCGCTCCTGGGGTTTGCCCTTTTCCTTATTGTCTTTGAGGACCTGCTAAATTATGTGTCACAGTCTTGTCATAACCACCTTCTTAAATTCTATGTTTTATTCCTTTTTTAAACCTTGCTCTTAGTGAAAGACCCCGTCCTCCTGTTCTTTAGCATTAGATGTTGGGCCCCCAAACTGCATCGCAACCCCCCGTGAGTGGCTGGAAAGGCTACATCTGAAGCAGATGTGTTGAATGTGTTCATAGGTTTCCTCTTCTAACGTTTTCCCTTCTAAAAGGCAATACCTGCCTGAAATCTCTCCCAAATAAGTTCTTCCCTGGAGGGCTCTTCTCTCTCTCTTAACCTTTCAAAGCTTATCTGAGCAGCAGAACATGCCCTGGGGCTGATTCAATTTTGTTGAATGTCCATACAGCCTGGGTGGTGACCAGAGAATCCAGAGGTGAGAGGAGCCAGGCTCTGCCCACTCAGCTGTGAGCTCAGTAGGGGCCAGCCAGGGAAATGGGGCTGCAAATCACAAGGAGAGGGAAAAAACTGTCTTCAAAAAATGGGCTGCTATAAACTTGGTACCTCCTCATTCAAAACATGTTAAAATAACCCAATTTCTAAATATTATTCCTTGAATGGACACTGATCAGGGCACAGACATCTGGGAGGCAGGAAATCTGTCTTGTTCATCTTTGTACTTTTAGCATTGAAGACACTTGATATTTATGCACAAGAAGAGACCGACAGAATGAAGGTAAGTATGTGTGGTTTCAAATAAGAGGTGATTTAACTCTTGGTTTAGGGATACACTTGATCTGTATCAATTCTCTATTAATTTCAGGAAATGGGAGGGATCCATGTAATAGTTTTCCCATTGCCACTATAACAAATTGTACGATAACCTTACTGGCTTAAAACAATTCTGTTTACCTTCCAGTTTTGGAGATCAGAAGTGCTGAATCCATTTAATGGGGCCAAATTAAGATGTCAGCCGGAGGCCCTCGGGGAGAATGAGTTTCCCGGCCTTTTCCAGCTTCTAGCAGCTGCTCACTTTCCTGGGCTCATAGCCCCTTCCTCCGCCTTCACAGCAAGTCACCCTGACCCCTATCTACTTCCAGTCTGATCCTCCTGCTTCACTCTTAGGGTTACATAGATCCCCTCTAGATAAGCCAGGATTCTCTCCTCATCTCAAGATCCTTGACTTACTTATGTCTGCAAAACTCTTTTTACTGTGCATATTCACAGAAACACAGTCACAGTTTCTGGGGATTAGGATGTGATCATTTTAGAGCAATGGACCTTATTAAGCCCACCACACTCCCTATAGAAAACAAGTTTATCCCATCACACCCATGTGGAAAATTTTTCCGCATCTGTCCTTGTTCTTCAGGAGAAAGTTCAAGAACCCACAACCCTCTTCAAGAACCTTGCCTACTTCTCTAGTATTTAGTTCACAGTTGCTGTTGAGAGCACAGAGTCCAGCAACTCTGAGTTTTTATGAGCTATGAAATCTCGGACAAGTTATTTAAACTAAGTTTTGTTTTCTCATCTAGAAATAAGAGAAATGATCATCTATCCTGCAGAATTATTGGTGAGGATTAAATGAGCTAAATTATGTAAGTATAGCCCTAAACAGAGTCACTGGTACATAAAAAGACTAATAAACAGTAATTAGACATAAAAATATCACAGTGTATCACTGTAATTAATTCAGTCAAGTCAGCATCCATTTGTCAGTCAACTACTAAGTGCCAAGCACTATTCTATTCACTTGGGATACATGAAGTGGCATAAACAAAAGAGAAAAGATTTCCACTTCTGTGGAGTTCACATTGGAGATACACACACAAGGAAAGAATAAAGAAATAAGTGATAGAGCAAGTTAGAGGGAGATACATATTCTAGAAAAATTTACAGGAGCAAGGAAGATTGGGATCTTGGTGTAGAAGGACATGTGCTTTCAATTGGGACAGAGGAAGTCAGTGTGACCAAGGCCAAGGGTCTGAAGGGAGTGAGTTAGCAACCTGGGCAGAGGGAAGAGAGCACAAAGTCCTCAAGATGAACAATGGGGCATTGGAAGGACAACAGGAAGGTTTGAGTGGAAGCAGAGAGCAGCCTTCGCCAGATAGGAGTAGATCAATGCTACTGAAATCAATACTTTGGAAAGTTATAAGGATCCTGAGGGCCTTGCAGGACACAGTAGAGACTTTGGCTTTAACTCTGAGTGAAATGGGGAGCCACTGAAGGCTTTTGAGCAGAGGATGGCATGACCTAACTTGAGTTGACAGCTGTATTGGGAACCCAAGGCAGGGAGGCAAGGCTAACAATGAGGACGCAGGTTGGGGGTGACGGCCATAATGCAGAAGAACTGAGTCATCCTCATGTCTGGGTGGTCACAGTGGAAGAAATGAGAAGACTCAAATTTCTTGTTGAACTGGATGTGAGGTGTGAAAGAGGGGAGTCAAATACATTCTTAATATACAGTATAGACGAATCTTGAAAACATGCTGCTAAGGGGAAAAAGTCAGACAAAAAAACACAATGTATGACATATCCCATTTACATTAATTGTCCAGAAGGGGCAAATCCATGGCTACAGGAAGTAGCCAGGGGCTGGGAGATGGAGGGAACGGGAGTGACTGCTAATGGGGAAGGGATTACTTACTGGGGTGATGAAAACAGTCTGAAATTCGTGGTGATGCGTGCACAACATTACACATGTACTAAAAGTCACTGGATTGTACACTTTAAAATGGCTAAAATGGTGAATTTTACGTTCTGTAAATTTCACCTCGCTAAAGAAAAATAACTCGTAGCATTCTTCTGGCTTGAGCTACTGCCAGACGGAGTGGCCTTAACTGGGACAGGAAGGCCGTGGGTGGAGCAGGCTACCCAGGAAGAGTAACAGTTTAGTTTTGGACATTTTGAGTCAGAAGGGTCTATTAGGTACCCAAATAGAAGTGATGAAAAGATACTACGGTATGCAAGTTTGGGGTTTGGAAGAGAAGTTATGCTAGAACATCCACACGTGAGAGCTGTTGGCGTAGCGCTGCTTTAGTCCAATTTCTGCCTTAGCCTATTCTTGTGCTGCTACAACAAAACGCCTGAGACTGGGTAATTCATAGCGAACAGGAAGTTATTTTCTCACAGTTCTGGAGGTGCAGAAATCTGAGATCAAGGGCGTGGTTTTTTGGTGAGGGCTGCTCTCTGCTTCCACCTTGTAGCTGTTTCCTCCACAAGGGAAGAAGGCTGCGCCTCCAGGGGGCAGAGGCCGTGAGCCTGAATGTAATCACTAAGGTGCGAGTGTGGACACAGGAGAGGACCAAAGATGGAGCCCCTGGAATCTCTGAAGTTAAGGACTTAGAGACAAGCCAAAGAGATGAAGAAAGGGTAACCAGTGAACAGGAATAGAACCAAGAAGAAAGATTATTATTATCTCCCAAGTTCACCTTCCTGATCACTTTATACAGGAAGGTCTTGAACAGCGTCAGGATGTGTCACATTTTAAGGAGCCTTTTGACATGCTGTTCTCTGTAGCTAGAATGTTCTTTCTCCTTTCTCAACTGATTAACTCCTCGTCCTTCAAAACTCGGCTCAAATATCACCACTGGTAAGAAGCTCACTTCCCCCCAATATGATTCAGATGCCTCCCTTGGTCTTCCTACAGCCCTGGGTATCATTTACCGAGTCCATACCCTGCAGACAGTAAATCCAGCTTACATGTCAGCCTCCCCAGAGACTCTCAGACAAGGGTATGTCATGGTGGCACAATTAGCATCTAATCCAAGATTCAGCACATAGAGAGTACCTTAAAAATACCCATTGAATGAAATACAAATATAGAAATGCCTTACTTCACTCAGTAGAAATGTTCTTAAGAAGTTAAATGCACATCAAAGTGCTGAGGAATTTTTTATATTCATAATCCTCTATTAAACATAGTGGGTGGGAATGCTACTTAAATCAACTCTATGGAAAGTTGTTGTATAAGGCAAAGAATTCTATTATACCACAAAAAATAAAAAATCACCTGCAAATCAGCTGTTATTACAAGCTTAGATTTCTATACATGTACTTGGCATTTATAAGCCATTCAAATAAAATGAATTTGAGGAGTTGCTTTCATATTGCATTTTTACAAATATCTTAAAATACATTTGGATGTTGGGGTTAAAAATAAAATCTAAAAATAACTGCCGAAATATTTGCAAATGAAGTTTCCCATCTTTAAAATGCAGAACAGGGACAGAATACACTGTCACATTTCCTATGGATATAAACCGTCCAGCAGCGAACAGTAGTTAAAATTATACATAGGTATTTTAATGAGAATGAAAACATTGTACTCAAGCCTTTACATTAAAAAAAAAAAACTCAAACACCTCTCAGGAATTTTTTATCACATGAGGGAAATTCTCTCTCAACTTTAAGGAGTTTTGTAATCTTATTAAAGGAAACATAAACTCTGACCCCGCAGTCATGCTTAGAAAAAGTAATTCCATATGTTTATGACATTAGAAAAGGTAATTATGTCAGAGGCCAAACATGCAGAAAATAAAGACAAACTCTGAAGTAAAGCCACCCCCAATCCCTCCTCTCCCGTTTACATTAATCTGAGACCAGGAGAGAAGATTGTGGACAAGGCAGAGCGGGTGACTTATGTGACTAAGAAGGAATTTAGATTTTGGATCTGCCTTTTAAAAGAAAATAAAACAATAGTGGGGAACTGCAACAAAATCCTTTTAAGTGCCGCCCTGGCATGGGCCTGGTACCTGCTGGTAAGCCTTCCAGATCCCCTGGGCTTTTGGGCCCACACTCCTCTTTCTATTTTCCTACCTTAATGTCTGAGAAGTGTTTGGCAAGAGAAAAGCAATTTAACAGCTTGGAATCTTTCATCTAGATTTGCTACAAGCAGCGTTCAGTTACAGGCTGACTGTGCAGCACTCTGGACTTCTTCTGGTCTCTTGAGATGCACCAAACATCATTCATTGAGGCAACGGCAGGCTAAGCCTGAAGCTTGTTGCAAGAGTGTTAATTTACTACCTCGTTGCTGGGTGGGATTCAATGTAATCTTCTCAATATAAAGGTTGTCTTTCCCACAGACCCTAAGAAAGAGGTTTCATGGAAACAAAAGGAGGAACACCTTGCAAAATCAGCCGTGCAATCCCCGGCCTCCTGCACACCTTACTCAGGCTCTGGGCTGTGCCTGCCACACACAGCAGCCGTGATACCTAATTGTGCCATCACTAGAGGAACTATTTGTACGTGTCAATCACAGCACTACCCTGGCAGCAGACTGCTGCAGGCCAACCTGTTCGGGAATATGCCTTCTCCTGAGCAAAAACATGCAGCGAGATGTAATCTTACATCAGCTATTCTTCAAGGCTTGTAAAGAACGTCAAGTTTGTGCACCTGTTGGGTTTAGGGAAGACTAGCCTGTGGACCTAAGAACACCTCTGAGGAGACTTTTTTTTCCCCCTAAGTGATGAAGACTAGCTTGGTTAACCTCTCACAACCCACGTCTTTCACTAGATTTCAGGCTCCGAGTATGTTGGTCATTTTTAACAACAAAAACTTTAAGTCGATTTTCTTGTCAAGCACATTTTTTTCCTGTACAGCATGTGTATAAACAATATAGCAGGAAAACATATGTGAAAACATATAATTATAAACACTCACTTCTTTCAGGCCAGAGTGTAGGCCCTGAAATTCAGTATCATGTCGGGAGGTGCTGCAGAGCTGTGGTCACAGACTTTTGTGGCATGGAAATTAAGCTGTCCCACCCTGGGACCGTTCCAGGTTCAAACGGTTCCTGTTGTATGAATATTGGCCGTTTCCAGATCTCCTGTGTAATCAACCTCTCATTATTCTAGTTACAAATCCCTGTGTCCATAGAAAAAGCACACTGGTATTTCTTGGACAAGAGGTTGGGCTCTTTTCTTTTTTTAAACCTACCCAATATCTCTTCCCCACCAGTCCATCTGGATGAAGAAGTCATCAAACAGAATTAGGTGTGGATCTTTCTGGAAGTCCACAGCACAGTAGGAAGAACCCAGCAAGTAACCTGTTTGCCGGGCAGAGTACATACAAGGGTGAGTCTTTAGCATGGACCAGGCTGGCCTGAGGATGTTTGCCTTGTTGTAACAATGCCCCAGTGTCACTGCTTCATTCAATATGTGTCCTCTAAAGCAGAAGGGTTTATGATGAATTGGATCTAGTTTTAGAACTTCAGTGTCATTAATTCTCCTGCAGCCTCTGCTCTAAAATTCACTCTTTATGAAACTGAATTTTAATGCATGTTGCCTCCTTGACAAGAAGCTTAAGCCACGTCTCATGCAATTATGACTTCAATCTGCTAGCACATGAGCTCCATGAGGGCAAGGACTTAACTTAGAGTCTGGCAAAGGTTAGGTCCATGCTTTTTAGTTAAATGAATACATCATACTAACTTAAGTCAACCTTGAAAGATTTCTCAGGGTTTCAATATTCTAAGAGCTTATGCATGAGAGAGCCACAGGAATACCGCAAGCTTTTAACATGGACCTGGCAGTATTGTTAAATTGCTGAGACCCCCATTAATTCTTGCCTCTCTGGCTAGATGGGAAGTTCTTTAAGGAAGGATCTTTGTGCATCTTTTTAAATCCCTGCAGAGCCCAGCACTAGCTGCAGCCAGTTGTGATGTTGGCCAGGAGGCAAAATTTCAACTCAAAAATGTTAGAATCAGTGAACAAGTTATTAATTTTATTACATTTATCTTAAGTTAGGATGACACTTCTCCTCACACAAGAAAGTTGTGCAGAAAGAAATGAAACAATAAAAACAAGATGCCCAGAAGTAAATAACAAATGTATAACTTTTAAAATCATTTTCACTTGGTAGATGGGTTATTGCTTCTCCTTTTATGCCCAAATAATAAATAGCATTTCCCTAAAAATATGCTTTTGGGTCATTTTTTATCACTATTTCTTTCCTTTAGTCTCAACTGGTAAATTCTCTGCTACCTGAAAATAAATCTCTTCAAGGACCACTATTAGTCTCTTTGATAACCTGGTTTGAAGCATTAATGGGTGCAGGTTAAAATAATAACAAATGCACTCTTATTTGAACAATCCCCACAAGATCCTTATGTCCATTTTTATACTAGGAAAATACACATAGAATTTGCTATTTCTAAAAAGAAAAAAAAAATAAAAGACATTTCTTTATTTTTATTTTTTAGATTTTTTTGTAGAGACAGAATCTCATTCTTGCTCTGGCTATTCCTGAGTGTCTGACCTCAAGCAGTCCTACCACCTCTGCCTCTCTGAGTGCTAGCATTACAGGCTTGAGCCACAGCTCTTGGCTCACTGTCTTTTTTAATTTGTCTAGAAATCTTTCTATCAGTACACCACTTAAAATTAAAATATATGGTACAAATTATGTCACTGCAAATTCATCTGTAAAGTCATGACACTATCTTTTTTAAAATGGCGGAACTTAGATAACTCCCAACAGAGTTTTCTTCAGGAGAGTCAGGTTGGAAGGAATCCTTATTTTTTCTGTGCGGTCCACCCTAACAACCCAGGAACTGGTCACTATTAAATACAATACAATACATGTGACACAATAACATACCTGACCCTGGCACTTACCATACTTTATTTCATATTTTTCTTCTATGTCTCTCCATCTCCCCTCCTGAACTGAATGTGTTCTCATAAAAGAACAGAGTTGTAATCTGTTTTTATTCCCAGCATCAAATATGCTATCAGAATAATAATAATAATTGGCTCTTGATACATATCTGATGAATAAATGACAAATTAATAAACTAAAAAGTGATTCAATCAAAGCTAAAAAAATTCCTGAAGCTCCTTTCTAAACTACCTTTAGAACAGTGGTTCTCAGCCTGTGGGTCGCGACCCCTTTTTAGCAATGAAAATACATTGCAGCATTAGGAAGGTTGAGAACCACTGCTTTAGAACTATTTTTGTAAGGCTTCTAAGAAAATGCTTCTCATTACCTCTTAGTAATACCTCATGGGTAAATTAAAATGATATTCCATGCTTCATTCACAAGAAATGATTTGGGAGGTTTCCACAATGGAATTTACCCCCTTAAAGGGTGGAAATTAATGGAGAATATCCAGTAGATTATGCTTTAAGATCTAAAGGCAGCCTTGGCACCAGATTCCATCTTCCCAAGGGAATAACCATGATGTGGGCCATATTAATCCTTTTTTTTTTTTTGCAGTTTTTGACTGGGCTGGGTTTGAATACCTCCAGTATTTGGGGCTGGCTCCCTACTCCTTTGAGCCACAGACGCTGCCCCATATTAATCTTTATTATCATTATTTTATTAATATATATACTTCAAGGGAGAAGGTTTTTACCATTATTCCAAAATGAGCTAAGTCCAGCATGACCAATTCCCATTATGATCATCATGAAAAACATAAGAAAACCCACAATCACTACCGGAGCAATTTTTGTGATGTCCGAGTCAGCTCACTTCTGATTCTAAGATAGAAGACTTAGAACTTAGAGGTGATTAAGCCATCTCCTTTTGTGAACAATATAATTAAGAAAATCCATGTTAAACTCAGGAGCAGAGATGTAAGATTGAGTTAGAATTCCCTGTATGCCTCACATGAAGGGATTGTGTCTCAATTCCATCTCAGCCCTTGGCAGGAATATCTATTCAGGGAATTCAGACATAGGCAAACACAGCTCACTGCTGCAAAAAAAATCTCCTTTGGGGTATCAGTCTGAGCAGGAGGCTTTTCATAGGACATGACAGCCATCTTCATAGAGAGTTATACAGAGAGTTCATAGAGAAGTACAACAGAGTGTAACCTAATACACCACATTTGAGTATATTTTGTGTGTATAACATATACCCGCATATTAGATTATATCCTAATCTAATATACTAATGGCAGGGGTCAAACTGAGACTGGAAAGAAAAAGAAACTGACTTCCTAATGAAACCCAGTGTAAAACCAGCCAAAGATGACAGCACACAAGCACACCTGCACACGCACACACTCATGCACACCCATCCCTGAGCTAGTGTGGACATACACGAGCTCATACATCCCATAGCTGCTAGGCTGGACTCATATAACAGACACTCTACTCTTACCCCCAAGAATTGAGAACCCCTTGATTTTCAAGAAAACCACATATAGGAGCTGGAGGGAGGGATGTGACTACCATTCCTGGAGTGTCAAAGTTTTTGTTAGGCAATTCATGGACATGAAATCATGTTCTCCATCCTGTACAAAGAGTGCTGACTCTGGCCTCTATAATCTCTGCTTGTGCTGTCCCCATAACATGGAATACTCTCTTACGTCCTTTTCACCTCCTGCTCTTCTTTTAAGATCTGAGGCTCAAGTCTCAAACAGCACCCTCGAGAGCACCCAGATGTCCCCACGCTTCAAGGCTGGGTTAGGCGCTCACAACTTGCACTCCCACAGCACATCCCCCTATCCCAGCACGGTCCCTGAATCACCTGCTCCTGGGCCTCTCTCCTCTGTTTAACTGTTATCGGGGATTGTTGGCTTATTCATTGTCTCTTCAACAAGTACTATGTCTGGCACTTGAAAGGAGTTCAAGAAATGTTTGTTCACTAAATGAATGAAAATTTTTTAGTTCATTTAATATTATAAACACCTCTGATATTATTTTGCCCAACTGATGAGAGAGGAAACTGAAGTTGCAAAATTGTTTAACTTGCCAAAGTTCACAAAGTTTATAGGGTACAAAGTTAGGGTTTATAGCCTGAAATAATTATAAAGCCAATTTTTTTGTACCCGATTATTAGAAAGAAGCAAAGATGATGAGAGCTAACTTTTGTAAATTATCACAGGAGGCACTGACCTCCAAGAGAGAAACCTACACAGTAGAAGGTCCTTTGACCAGGAGGCTCCGGTGTACCTCATCACCAATTCTCCCCCCATGCAGGTCCACGCTGATTTGTGAGGATTTTTTTTTTCTCTTTTTACTTATCTGTGGTGATGGATATACGTCACGAAAAGTACACACAGACTTTTTATGTTAATTAGCTTTCATTAATATTTGTATATTTAATGAGTAGCCCAAGACATCTGTTATTCTTCTAATGTGAAGCAGAGGGAAAAAGAAAAAGGTCAGACACCCCTGGCATGTAAAAATAGAACCCATAATCAGCACAAGTTCCAAATTACATGAACACCAAAGAAAGAGGGTTTTCCAGGTTTTTTTAATATCCAGGTATTCTATATAACTGCAGAGAGCAACATTTATTCCTTTTTTAAAATACAGATTTAAATTATTGTCTTAATTATTCTGTTAAGACATTTATACTCTGTACTTAATAGGTCTGACATGTACCCTTGTGTTATGCATCATAGGTGTGATCCCACCATTCACCCCCTCTTGAACTGACCTCCCCCTTCCCCTCCCATCCTTCCTTCCTCCCTTCTTCATCCTGGGCCATAGTTGTGATCTATGCTTCAGATGAAAGTGTGAGTGATTGTAAATTGGTTTCATAATAGTACTGAGTACATTGGATATTTTTTTCTTCCATTCTTGAGATACTTTACCAAGAAGGATATGTTCCAGCTCCATTCAGCAACATTTATTTTATTCCTGATGTATTTTGATGTAAAAGTTAACACCAATTTTTGTGTTTCAAGATGATAAGGAAATTTCTATCTCCTTACTCTCTCAAAAATCACCCTAAACTGTGAGTAGAATGAGAAACTGAAACACAAACTCTATCTTCAATAGCATTAGGGGACATCTATAGCCATGTCTTGTAATGTACAAATGCAGAAAGCAGGGGACTCAACAGGGTGCAGAGGGTCAAAATGAGGCCTCTAGGTGGTGCTGTGGCTGAGAGGCCAGAGAAGTTGCCCTGTGAAGCTCTGGAAATGCTCAGCTTTGGAAACACCGAGAAGGCAAGGCAAGGGTGGGGAGAGTGGCTGAAAATGGGGGCGGGGGGCGCAGAGAGGCAGAAGGATTATTTGAAGTCTGGGTTTCTGGGTTAGAGTCACTTTTAACTCCAGGTTCCCCCTTTACCACCTTCCCCCAGTGGAGATAGGTGGTATGGTCTGTGGAGAAATCAAACTCAAAGGACTCTTGAAACAAAGATGGAGACACTCATGAGGACCTCAAACTAAACAGTGAGCCCACCTTTGAACACCAGCAGCCCTGCTTGAAACCTTTAGCTGGGAAACTGGGGGATTTTTCTCAGAGGTGTCAACCTATTGAAAAGATCTATAAATACTGACATTTGAGTCACTAATGTGAAGGACAGTTAGCAACTAGATCCCAACACAGAGAAGCAACACCCATCCACACTTACAATTAGCTTTTCAGTACCCTACTCTTCACGCACAAAAAATCAGCCAAGGATCACTAGACATTTGAGGAAGGCTCCCACAAGCACCAAGAGAGACCAAAACAAATAAACAGAAGGCAACTCAGATTTTCTAACAGAAAATTTCCAAGAAACCATGCAGCAAGAACAGGTTGCTATGTAAGGGGAATAATCAGAGAATAAGAAAGAGTTCTTAGATATTAAAAATAGTTAAATACTATCAGTTAGCAAACAGTTAAAATGTTAAGTTGAAAACATCTTCTCAAGAATAGAACAAAAAAACTCAAAAGGATATATAATAGAAGAGAAAAGATGACATAATTTATTCAGGAAACCTGATTTCAGAAACAGAAATTCCAGAGAGAGAATAAGAGAACATGACAGAAAAAAAAAATCTAAGAAATAATATAAGAAAATTTTCCTAGACTCCAGATTTGAAAGGCCCAATGAGTACCTAGCAAAACAAACAAAAAATACATAGGCATATATCCCTAAATGTGTATTGTCATGAGTTTGCCAGAATACTAACAATGAAGAGAAGATCCTAAAAGCTTCCAGAGAAGAAAAATGTTACATACAAAAGAAATAGAGTAACATTTGACTTATTATACCAATACTAGAGATTTGAAATGCTGGGAACAAATTTTATATCTCGGCAAACCATAAACAAGTACAAGAAAAAAATAAAATTAGTTTAAGATATGAACATTTCAAAAAAATATTCTACACATGGACTTTTTTCTGAAAATGTTGTCAAAGAATGAATACAAGTCCCCAAAGTGAGGGAGTAAAGCCTAAAAGAGAAGGAGAAATGGGATCCAGAGAACAGATGACACGAGTAGAGCCTGGAGCTGGACAGGGGGAATACCCAGGATGATACCAGCCAACAGGCCCAGAGAGTGACAGTCCTCTCTGAAACAGGAAATGAAATAATTATTAACTGTACAAAAATAAAAACTCATTTAAAAACAGGAAAAATTCATGATATGGTGCAGCCAACATGTGTGTGTATCACTGAATATAAATCTAACTCAAAATTCTGAGATTACTGCCATGATATCAGGTTCTGTAGAACACAGTGCAAGTGCTGGTCACCACACCACCAGCCGGATGACCAGGCAGAGGCGGTGGAGAACAGCCTTGAAGCTCCTGAGCCTTCAGTTACACTTTCTCCAACAAGACCTAAGGAGTCTTTGCCTAAATTGACAAGTCAGTCAACAAACTTTACAACTGAATCAACAATATAATGTGTATCTCCCTTTTTGCCATGACAACTATTTCCCTAAGTTTGCAAACCTAGGACATGCTGAATAAAAGACAATTTGTAGAAACTATTCCTCAAAGACCCTAAAGGGTATTTAGTTTGTTATACCTTTTTTGTTATACTTTCGTTGGCATGCTATCAATTTTTTTTTGAGCCTTTAAAAAATAAAGAGAGCTAAGCTTTAGTAAGTGTCTGTTTTGAGCCAGTCACATTATAAACATCAGTTTTTCATCTTCACTTTTCCTCTTACAAAGTAGGAAATTAAGACTATATGTGGGCTCAGTGCCTGTGGCTCAATCGGCTAAGGCGCCAGCCACGTACACCTAAGGTGGCGGGTTCGAATCCCCAGCCCAGCCCGCCAAACAACAATGATGGCTGCAACCAAAAAAAATGGCCGGACGTTGTGGCGGGCGCCTGTGGTCCCAGCTACTTGAGAGGCGGAGGCAGGAGACTCGCTTGAGCCCAGGAGTTGGAGGTTGCTATGAGCTGTGATGCCATGGCACTCTACCCACAGGGGACTAGCTTGAGGCTCCGTCTCAAAAAAAAAAAAAAA
>CAUYQV010115935.1:0-64155 GCA_963574575.1 Galagoides demidoff
CTGTTTTCTCTTTGCTTAGTTTGTTTGTTTTCCCCCAGAGTCTCACTTTTGCCCCAGCCCCCAGAGTACCATGGCTTCAGCCTAGCTCACAGCAACCTCAAAATTCTGGTCTCAAGCAATCCTCCTTCAGCCTCCCAAGTAACAGAGACTACAGGTACCACAAAGACTGGCTAATTTTTCTAATTTTTTTTTTTTTGAGACAAAGCGTCAAGCTGTCCCCCTGGGTAGAGTGCCATGGCATTACAGCTCACAGCAACCTCCAACTCCTGGGCTCAAGTGAGTTTCCTGCCTCAGCCTCCCAAGTAGCTGGGACCACAGGCGCCCGCCACAACACCCGGCCATTTTTTGGTTGCAGCCATCATTGTTGTTTGGCGGGTCCGGGCTGGGGATTCAAACCCGCCACCTTAGGTGTATGTGGCTGGCACCTTAGCCAGTTGAGCTACAGGGGCCGAGTCTAACTTTTCTAATTTTAATAGAGACAGGGGTCTTGCTCTTGCTAAAGCTGGTTTCAAACTTTTGAGCTCAAGGGATCTTCCCACCTCTGCCTCCCGGAGTGCTAAGATTACAGGCATAAGCCACCACTTTGGACTTTCTGTTGTTTCTTTTTTAATTGATGAATATGTAATAATTGGATGCTGATTTGAGGGCATATTTACATTTTGATTAAACTAATCTATAAGTTACCAAAGAGTTTTAGAAATATTTATCTATATGTTTTGAATCTTTGGATTATAATCGAGTTTGGGTAAAATTAACTGAATTTGAGGTAAAATTACTGAATATTTAACAGAAAGTGCCTAACAATTTTAGCATTGGATGAAATTAGCTAAAGAAAGATTAACTTGGCAAGCATTTATGAATTTAATTAATAAATTGAACCGGCTATAATTGACAGATGATTTAATGGATATTAACTGGTTAGTAAAATGTCCAGATTTCTGATCCTGGGGTTAACTGAAAAGCACACATAAATTTCATGAAAATT
The DNA here is from genome assembly GCA_963574575.1 of Galagoides demidoff. Taxonomy (NCBI): domain Eukaryota; kingdom Metazoa; phylum Chordata; class Mammalia; order Primates; family Galagidae; genus Galagoides; species Galagoides demidoff. The sequence continues at coordinate 986 of CAUYQV010115935.1, forward strand.
CACTTTACGTGTCTTGAATTTATTGTCAAAATGCAGGGAAACTCAGATTTCAAAGCTTAGACATAAAGGCAAGTAGTCAGACAAATAGGCCTAGGTGTATGTTACAGTATGTAACTGAAACATATTTTTTGTTCATTCCTTCTGAATCAGAGCCCAAACCTGATTTGAAGTTATCCACATTGTAGTATTGGAACAGCGAATATTCTTTTTATGTTTTACAACCCCAGCTAAATAATTGTGTAAAACCAATTCTATAACCTTAATAAGTGTAAAAATAAGTAGTTAAAATCTGAGAAATGTCTTTAAATACTAGAAGTAATCTTCCAGGATTCTACCGCTATGTAGTGTTCTGTGAAACAGTTAGAAGAAAGCTAGATATAAATTTGAAATGACTTATGTTCAAATCTTGATTCTTTTCTTTCCTTTAGAACTTTTAAAATATTAATTATTTTGGGTGGCACCTGTGGCTCAAAGGAGTAGGGTGCTGGCCCCATATACCAGAGGTGGTGGGTTCAAACCCAGCCCCAGCCAAAAAAAAAAAAAAAAAACCTGAAACAAAATATATATATTCTTTTTCAAAAAAAAAAATAGATTTAAGGAGTACAGGGTGGGGGGTGGAGTTTTAATGTACATATCACCTGGGTAGTATACATTATATACCATAGATTAGGTTTTTGACATTGTGTGAATTATTTGAGCCTCATTGCTCTTATTTTAAAAATTAAGACTAATGTACTTGTAGAATAATTTTGAAGATTAAGTTGATGAAGTCATAATATGGAAAAGGTCTAACACACAATCCTTACACTTAAGAGCTTGTTAAATATTGGGAGTCCCATTCTGCATTGCTACTTCATGCCAACCTATTCCACTCTAGTAGGTCAGATGATCTCCTGATTAATGGAAACACGATTCTACAATTTTGATCCAAGTTAGTAATACAAATTAAAGGCTCCAAAAGTGTATGCAGCAGTCCTAAGGATTGAATGTGTCCCCCAAATTTCATGTATTAGAAGCAATCCCCAACTGAGTAATTCGGTCATGATCCCTCTGCCCCAGTGAACAGAGTAATGTCACTATTGTGGGGGTGAGTCTGTTATTACGACAGCGGGTTTGTTATGAATTTGATTTGGCCTTCTGCTCTCTCCTGTGTGCTCTGTCTCCCTCTATTTCACCTTCCACAAGCACAAAGGCCCTGACAAGCTGCCAGCACTTTCATGGTAACTTCCCGGCCCCTCGAACTTAGAGACAGATACGTATTTTTTAATTTTTGTAAATTACCTAGTTATGGCATTCTGCTATAGCAACACAGAACACATTAAGACCAGCATGGGATGTGTATTCCTTTTCTTAACCCGTTATCACACAAATCAAAATTCTCCATATTAATCATTTGACTCGGCTTTCCTGAATTCTGAATACTATAGAAACTGGGACAGTTTGAGATGTCCAGGATCGTTTGGGGTCTGGTCTTTAGAGAATAAAGAATTTAAGTATTTAAACTTACTTTTGGCCCTAAATTGGAAAAGTCTGAGATGCAACAGCATGCACTGTGCTATATGTGAACTTTTAGTTATATATTGATTATCAGCTGGCCTATGTGTAAACACTACATTCATTTTCTCATTCTAGCTACATAACTCCACGAAGTAGATGTGATGAACATCATCATTATTATTATGCCTGTTTTGCAGTCAAACAAGTTTGCTGGCATTTCGAGAGCGTGAGTCACTTGTCTGAGCTTTAAAAGAACGTGGTGATGTCAAGTGAAAAGCTGACACAGGAACATAGTCAAGTGTTGCCGCTGGAGAGTAGAGGGCAGTACCGGAACACACAGCACCCAAGAAGACACAATGGGTAGATTTTTCATTCAGGTTACCTAGAACTACAAATAGTCCACATGGATCATACGTCATACTTTTCTTTAAAAAAAAAAAAAAAGATACAATTCAGAAAATATATTTGGAGTTCATTTCTCTTAAAATCACTCTGGATTTTTTTTCTTCATTCTAAGTTTCTTTTCATCAGGAATACCTACCTATTAATGGCATAAAAAATACAACAACACAAACAAAATGGTCACATAAACTCCAAAATGTTAACAATCACCCCACAATGTAAGTAACTGTTAATATTTTGGAGATGTGTACTTGCATACAGACGCACACCTATAGAATTGTTATTCATAAAATGAGACGCATATCATTGTATTGTTTTGCAACCTTTCATCCACTTAAACAATATATCATAGCATTTTTCCTTGACAGAAAATTTATGTTCACCTACAAGTGAAATAGCTGGGCTGTGAAGTGTACTAAATTTTATAGCTTTTCACAGATATTGCCCAGTTGTCCCCAGGAATGCAGTGCTCTATATATAAGAGAATATTTGTTAGTTTTATTAATATTTAATGGCTCATTGCCTTAAATAAAGATGTTTAACATGTTTGTTTAGTCCAAAATTCCTTAAGGAGAAAAAATATAAAGGAATGTATGGCTTGGTGCCTGTGGCTAATTGGCTAAGGCGCCAGCCACATACACCTAAGGTGGCGGGTTCAAATCCCCAGCCTGGGTCCGCCAAACAACAATGATGGCTGCAACCAAAAAAAAAAAAAAAATGGCCGGGCACTGTGGCGGGTGCCTGTGGTCCCAGCTACCTGGGAGGCTGAGGCAGGAGACTCGCTTGAGCCCAAGAGTTGGAGGTTGCTATGGGCTGTGATGCCATGGCACTCTACCCAGGGGGATAGCTTGAGGCTCCATCTCAAAAAAAAAAAAAAAAGGAATGTATTCAATTCGCATTTCGATGTGAATATTTCACTGATATTACAGGTACATTGCTACTTTGTAAACATTTACCTCTAAAGTCATAAATGTATAGAGGAAGGCCTTCAGCTATCTCAGATATTTGAAGAAGTGATACTTCATTTGTACTGAACATTTACTATATTAATCTCAACATTAAGTTGAGACTTGGTGAATCAGAGAAATTTTCATATTTCAATGAAGCAATTACATAGTTTCCATCATCATGAAATAAAAGACTCTTTCCAGTTCTTTTCATGGGAAAGTTGATGTCTTAGATACGCTATTTAATTTCCTTGAGGGAACAATATTTCCAAATAAGTTGGAAATCATTTTTCAGAAAAGAACTGCCTCCAAGTTAGTGAAAAACTGATTCAACATTTTGTTTTAATCCTGTGTTACATATACGTGTGGAAAAAATATCTCCAGGAATAATCTTTCTGAATATGTACATGCAAGAGATTGAATATACCATTCGGATATAAAATTGAGATACTCACAAATATACACTTCCCACTTCATGCATGTAAGCAAGTTGTGAGGGGACAAAAACCTTTCTGATACTACATAGTGTATGTACAGTCTAACATTATATATAAATTTTGAAGTAGTTCAATATTGATAAATTTCGTGTGTGTGTTCATACAAGAAAACCAAACTTTAAAATTCATAATCATATTTATTTTCCGAGAACACAAACATAGGTATTTGTAACATTTTAAAGCCTTGGATTTTTGTTGTTGTTGTTGTTGTTGTTGTTGTTGTTGTTTGAGATTCATTGAGGGTACAAAGAATTAGGTTATACTGATTGTATTTCTTAGATAAAGTCCCTGTTATATTCATGTCTCAAATATAAGCTTTGGGACCTTGGTCTTTTTTTTTTTTTAATTGAATGGTAAGTATGTACATTAATGCACTTCTAGGGTACACTGTGGGGTTTTCACACACAATCCGAAACACTTCCATCAAACTGGTTAACATAGCCTTCATGTCATTTTCTTTGTTATTGTTTTAAAATATTCACATTCTACTCTTAGAAAGATTCACTTGTACCCTTGTAAGATAAACCTCAGAAGTGATCCCTCCAATCCCCCTCCCACCACCCAATCCTCCCTCCCCTCTCCCTCCCTCCTCCCCGTATTCTTAGGCTGTTATTAGGTTATAGCTTTCATATAAAAGGTATAAATTAGTTTCATAATAGAGGTGTGTACATTGGATACTTTTTCTTCCATTCTTGTGATACTTTGCTAAGAAGAACATTTTCCAGCTCCATCCATGTGAACATGAAGGACGTAAAGTCTCCATCTTTCTTTATGAAGATGAGGACCTTGGCCTTTGATTGCTAAGCATCTCTTAGATCATAGAACTGGGATGCTACCTAATCCACTGGATGTGCCCCACTGAGTGATAATCCCTCTATCAGCCATCCACACCATGCAACTTAGATCTTTCTTACTTTCTGTCAACTCTAGATTTTCTTTCTCTGAAAACAAGGCTTTAGAAATACAAAAAAAAAAAAAAAAAGTCCATATCCATATTTCATCTAAATATATGCTGGCCAATAACTTTAAATTTAGCAACTACATTATCACTAATCAATGGTTCATTTGTGTATTTGGAATGGAATTACTATTAATAGCAGTAACTTCATTTGCATATGAAAGTAATCAAAATACACTTTGAGATATTTTTAAAATATTTTTGAAAACAAAAGATTTATAGACAATTCATCAATATCTAAACTTTTTTAAAGAAACTGATAATTTTTTAGCATTACATACATTTTCCGCACACAGTATGTAGTACAAATATCAAATTTTACCTAGACACAGAATTATTAGGCCATTAAATATGAAATGTCTGAATTCAAATCAATAGTTCAGTTCCTTATATCTCGAACAAAGTATATGCCTAAGCTATGGACACAGTTTTGCTGTCTTGATGATAGCTTGTATATGCCAGCAGTGAAGAAACCTGGAGAGGGAGTCGTGATGAAATTGTGAAAGGCTTATTGAGAATTGAATATTTTTCCTTCCAAGAAGTGGTCCAAAGCTATGAGATATACCAAAGACTAGATTTATAAAACAAGAATTGGTAGCCAGTTGGTGCACAGTCTGCTGAACACAGAAGATGACAGAGAGTTTCCACGTCCAGCTTCTGTTTGGAGCAGCATTGTTTGTGTGACATGTGGTGAATTGTCCTGCAAGAGACAATGGGCTTGCCTCTATTGACCAGTCTTGCCTGCTTAACCTCCTCTTCATTTCCTTCAGCTGGTTTCAGTAGACATTTGCTGTAATAGATTGACCACTTTTCATGAAGCTATAGTGAATAATACCAGAGCTGGACCACCAAATAAACACCATTAGTTTTGGGGGGGTTTTTTGTGTATGTGTGTGTATATTTCCTTTTCCGGTGAATATTTGGTTTGAGGCTGTGTTTCAGCACTTCCTCATTATCCAACCATTGTGCTAAATGCTCATGATCGTCAAAAAGAATCTGGTTTTCATGACACATAACAATACAGTATAGAAATGGTTCACCTTTATGTCATGATAGCAAAGAAAGACAATCTCTTCCGATTCTCATTTAAATTCATGTGATATTCACCTGTCTAGTTTCTTCACTTTGCCAATTTGTTTCCAATGGTTCAATATCATTGGAATAGTTACGTCAAACCTTGCTCTGTTTCATGCATAGGTTGAGACAGATTCAGTTCACTTTCAGCTCATCCTTATCCACCTTGGTTTCAGGTCTCCTGTGTGGCTCATTTTCCAGATAAAAATCACCAGAATGGAACTTCTCAAACTGTACATGTACATTTCAAAATTGTTTGTTGATATTTTGAGCTGGGGTGCTGTACTAGTATCAGGATGGAACTCATATTTAAAAATAACACAAATTTCTGACTTATTTATGGTTTCACAAAAACAAACAAACAAACAAAGAATCACCAACCAAAGCATGAAAAGAATGAAGGTATACCTTTACAATAAATTAAAAGAAAATGTATCAAAGTGAACTGTTGGAGATAGCAAATGTCAGTTAGTACTTAAGGAAATCAAACATTACATACCTAATAATCAAATAAAAAAGCTTTTTATGGCTCGGCGCCTGTGGCTCAATTGGCTAAGGCGCCAGCCACGTACACCTAAGGTGGCGGGTTTGAATCCCCAGCCCGGGTCCGCCAAACAACAATGATGGCTGCAACCAAAAAATGGCTGGGCGTTGTGGCGGGCGCCTGTAGTCCCAGCTACTTGGGAGGCGGAGACAGGAGACTCGCTTGAGCCCAGGAGTTGGAGGTTGCTATGAGCTGTGATGCCATGGCACTCTACCCAGGGGGATAGCTTGAGGCTCCGTCTCAAAAAAAAAAAAAAAAGAAAAGCTTTTTATAACTCAACATATACAATGGTATAAATGTATTTATGTGGTGGTAACACACAATTTTAATACATTCTCCACTGCTTCATTTTTAGAAGATTATTTCCATAAAGCTAGCTCATGGTCACATATAAATATCAGTATCATTATTTTGGAAACAAATTTATAATATTTTTAAGTCCAAAAATTTGAATAGCATAACAAAGAATAATTTTTTTTGTAAATTAAAAAAATTTAACTACCATGAGTTGATGATTTTATGTTTAGAACATGATTTTGTATAATTTTTTACCAGTAAAAATACATTTTTTGGGTAACATTTTTAAAAAATAAATAAGCATGACATCAAAGCTCTAGAACTTACATATCTAGTATATATGTCTAATCATAGGCAATTAAGTTCACAAACATCTTAGGAAAAGTTCTACATACCTCACACTGGGTATCACTATGGTCACCTGCAAAGTATTCCCCTTGGGAAGCTATGCACCAGTGCCAGTACCTACTCTACCTTCAAAGCAATTCTGGAACTCTTTTTCTGGAATGAACATTAGAGCTGTTGTGCAGTACACAAAAACATACAATAACAAAAATGAACACCACTCAGTAAGACACCACCGCATGCCAATGCAGTGTTTCACAGAGACACTGATATATGAAGGTTATAAAACCTTACTGAGTTGCTTGCACAGTGCTAAGCACAGGGGGCAAGTTTGCAAACTTAATTATCAGACCTCGTATGACAGCTCTGATGGCTCTTCATTCATATACATATATATATATGTATAATAATGTTGATATACATTTGTATACTTGTAACTTAGAGTATAGGTCTTTTTAATTGAGTGATGAGAGGTTATTTGAGTTAATCAGCTGGTTTGGGATCAGAATGGGAATTGCACCCATAAATTTAGAATTTTTCTATATTAAAGTATTTATATTAATTTTGCCTCTTACTGATTATTAAAACATTTATAGATATATGATGATGGAAATGTTTTAGAGTGTCAGTTCACTTTGTATCCACATTTTTCTCAATATGACCCTGATCAGTCCACCTCCAGGAGTGAGCCACCAAAGACATGTTCATCTGAGGAAATAATGCTCCTCCGTCATCACGGTGGTTTAGAAGAGGACAGATGTTGGCTTAAGACTTGGAAGTTCCATTTCTCTTTTAAAAATTTGGAATTCCATCTGAGAACTCCATTAACCTCTTCAAGGTAGATAAATTAGAAGATAAGAAAATAAAAATCAATGGGATGGGTTATAATGAGAAGACATGGGAATGGGTGTGACCCCAAAAGTGACCATGACATGCACACTGAGATTGTGGTGGGAAAATCACCTCTTGGTTCTAAAGGCTTTCCAACTCAGTTTTCATACCTCGGAACGTTCATAATTCAGAGGAAGAAAATAGCTCTAATATAATAAATTCCATTTTGTTGATGCAAGTTTGAGTGAAACTCTATAATATACAATGAAAAGAATGTTCTCAGAAATTTGTATTCATTAAATATTTCATCCCTGCTAGATTCTAGGTCAAGAATGTGGAGAAAAAATATGAGGGTAGCTCAGATTCTTACCTAACTCCATCTTATTGAAAGGAGAAGGAAGAAGAGGAGAAGGGAAATAAATAAAAGGTCAGAAAGCATAGTAAATAATTGCATGATGCTGTGTACATCCTGGAATAGCAGCAAATGATAAATTTCATAGGAGGACAGAGTTGGGGTCTCGGGATGTATTTCATTGGAAAGACAGGGCCTGGAGTGTTAGAGAAGTAGGACATCAACAGGCAGAAAAAGGAAAAAAAACCAAAAGGAAGTTTCTAGAAGGGAAGGAATCACATGAAGAAAGATACAGAAATGAGCAGGAAGGTAGAATATATATTGGGACATAAGGCTGGAAAGATAGAGCAATGCCAGAATGTAAAATCTTTGAATTCCAGCCTAATGTATTTGGACTTTATCCCACAGGCAGTAGGTAGTGTGACCATATGTCTCAGTTTGCCAGGAACTGCCCCAATTTACACTTGCCAACTTGGCATAATGATTAATAGCACACCCTTTTTCATTCTCAAGAATGTCGAACTTAAGGCAACACAGTATCTGATCACTATATCCAAAGGGAGCTATTAAAAGATTTGGCTGGAAAATAATATGAATAGAGTCTTATTTTAAAATGATCACTTGCAGAGTTGTGTAAAGCATTAACCTGAGCCCACCAGTCAAATCCAGTTTATGGCTTGTTTTTGTAAATAGAGTTTTATTGGAAAGCAGTCACTCCCAATACTTACTGTCAATGGCTGCTTTCATGCCTCAGAAGCACAGTTGACTGGGTGGGATAGAAATAATATGGTCTACAAAATTTAAAATATTTACTCTCTGGCTTTTTAGAGAAAAAGCCTTTATTGAAGCAAAGATGGAAGAGGTATATACTAGGAACATGGATATGAGTTAAATCATCCTGTCTTTGTTGAATGGGATAGTACATGACTTTGTGTGTGTTCAGTAATATTTGAGTTTGATGCCATAGAGCTGGTTTATTAAAATATAGACATTTGAATGGTAGTATTTGGTTTTGAGATGTTCTTCATCAGATAGACAAAGGTGTTTTATAAGAACTTTGGAGAAAACCCACAACAGTTCTTACAATTTTATGTCTAGACTACAAACGAAATTTATTTTGAGAACGTTTTGTTCCAAAGATTCTTACCCTGTCAAATTACTACAACTGCTATTAAAAATCCAAAATAAATAAACCTGAAATGTGAAAGTAATTACACATAAGGTCACACAAAATGACTATAAACAGTTAAGGCTGAAAATGGCCTCAATAACATAAATCCTGGGAACGGTAAATAACACCACCACCCCTACTTTTATTCTTGAGAAGGAAAAGCATGTGACAATCTAATTTGATTTTATGGCTCTGACCCAAAACGCACAAACCCAATTTATCTTGCCCTTAAATAACTTGCAAAGAGAAAAGTGTTTGTGTATGAGTTGCTAATGGCCTCAGAAATGAGTGAGACGTGTGTCCTAGATTTTATTTATGTAGAATATACAATAATCGACAATAACTGTATTCTGTTGGACTGAATTTAGTAAGATTATAAAATCAGAGAGAGAACAGTTTCGCCTGACATTTATAAGAACCCTATAAAGATTATAAAGCACTATTATGGCAATTTATTTTTAGTTCCACCAAACTATGTGATATAGTATTTTCTGGGAAAGATTTTTCTCACACGTGTGTATATATGTTATATATATATACACGTGTAGAGAAAGATGTGATATTACTTATAGATAGGAACACTGAGTCTCAGAAGGAGCGTCTGATTTTTCAAAGTCTACCTAATTGGAGCAATTTTATGAACTCAGGTTTTCATAATGCAAGGATGTTTTTTATTCCCTAACTCTGTGCAAGGATCTACAAATTATTTCTTCTTCCTCTTTTCCTTGAAACATGCGGTAGAAATCAGAGGTCTTTGATCTTGAGACAGAAAATACTTTATTTGCACTAATGTCTAAGTGAAATAATCATTTCCGTCGTGGGTGTGTTTGTGTGTGTGTGTGTGTGAGAGAGAGAGAGAGAAAGAGAGAGAGAGAGAGAGGTATTTTACCTTAAGTCAAACTTTATTCATGAGTTTACTGGTACCTATTTGTTTATAAGTCTCCCTGTTATTTGAAAGTCAGCTCTTGGAGGACGCTTAGAGATATCTCCTCTGTTTCCCCAAAGACTAGTTGTGCTTTATTACTCAACCAGTTATATGGTAATGCTCAACTAATTAAGAGCAGTTTGAAAGAACAATTGCTCTTTCAAATTTGTTTTGCTACTTCCATTTAGAACAAGTTATCCCCCATCTTTCCATGAGTTTGTTGGTTGTATATTATAGATAGGTGCTCAGACACATCTTTTTAAAAGTTCTAAGCTCACCAACCTATTGCCTAAATAATTAGAGTGGCAGTTTGAGGTCCTAATAGGCCAAAAGGGTTTTACAGGTGATGATGAGATTTCTCCCCCTTAAGATTACATACTTCTAACATTTAAAAACTTAACTTTTCTGTGTTTGTCAAAATATCTTTTGAGTTGGAGGCTGAATTTTCCAGCAATAATGACAGGGAAATCCACAGAGCACAAGAGTGGAGAATATGATTGCTCAAGTCAACGTATAAAAATAGTACTGAGCACAAGTCGTAGTATTATCCTGTTCAGTCAGGTTCATATTACAATCAGGATTATTACTGATATTTGGTTTTCAAAGATGTCTCCGATGTGTTGTTATTTATGGTCATGACACTCAGAATCCTTCAGAAAAGTGACTATTCACTCTATTGAAATATAAGGCACAATGGCTCTATTTACTGTTCTTTCCTTCCAGTTGAAATGTGAGTTCAAGGAAATCAACTTAGCTCAACATAAGCAAATGGCATCTTGGATTCTTATAGGACTTTAAGTCAATAAGACCGTCTCTGCCTCAAAACCAAAGCAGAGGAACCACACAACGTTGGTGAAAATCTGAGCATGTAATTTCTCCAAAAGTGATCAAGGTACTTAGATAAAGCAGACAAAATCCTAAGCCATGAGCTAAGGGATTAAATATGTAAGATTATTTTAAAATGCAAACATGAGTTGAGTATTCCTTCTCTGAAATTCTTGAGAGGAGAAATGTTTAGAATTTCAGGTTTTTTCATATTTGGCGATATTTGCATGTACATAATGAGATATCTTGGCAATGGGACCCAAATCTAAATTTGAAATTTATTTATGTTTCATATAGCGGAAAGGTAATTTTATTTTTTTTTTCACATAAAACAAAATTTTAACTGTGTTTTGATTACAATCCATCCCATGAGCTTGGGTATGGAATTTTCCATTTGAGGCGTCATGATGGTACACAACACGTTTTTGATTTGCGGCACTTGAATTCCTGATTTTTGCATTTGATGTACTCAACCTTACCCCAGTGGTGTGGTTTACTGGTATAATGTCCAGTGACGCAGTAGAAGGAATTAACAGTTTTATGAGAGATTCATTTCAAATCTTGGTAATGGCCAGGCACGGTGGCTCACAGCTGTAATCCTAGCACTGTGGGAGGCCAAGGAGGGTGGATTGCTTAAAATCAGGAGTTTGAGAACAGCCTGAGCAAGAGTGAGAACCTGTCTCTTCTAAAAATAGAAAAAATCATCCAGGTGGTGTGATGGGTGTCTGTAATCCTAGCTACTTAGAAGCTGAGGCAAGAGGATCACTTAAACTACTCAGGAGTTTGAAGTTGCTGTGAGCCATGAAGGCATAGCATTCTACTCAGGGCAACAGAGTGAGACTCTGCCTCAAAAAAAAAAAAAAAATGATGATGGATGTGTTACTTGGTTCAATGTAAACATTTCACATTGTATATCGAAGCAGTACCTGAACCTCATAAATGCATCAATGTACAAAGTTATGATTTAATGAAAAATAATTAATTATTAAAAAAAAAAGACTGCACTGGCCATTTTATGGAGTTTGTAAGGAAATGTCATGAGAGGGAGATTCTGTGGTGAGGGGAGGTCATGTTTTTATTTCATCTCAAAACTCCTGAAGTGCTACCTTCATAATGGTTTTTATTTCAGCCAGGCCTCCGTTTCAGTCCCCAGGGTGGAACTGGCATTAACCACTCATAACATAATGCAGTTACACAAACTGAGAAAGACAACCACAGAGGCAGCCTAGGTTGGCCAAGGACAGAGCAAGACAACCTTTCAGGCTAGTGCTGTGCAGACATACGATGTAAAGTACTTTGAGTTGGGATGAGTTGTGCAGGAAGGTGGCTAAGGAAAGCTCTTGTTTTCACCTTTGAATTTTTTATTTTAGATTAAAATGAGGGGACATACAGTTAGGTTACATAGTTTGCTTTTGTCAGTGAACGTCCCAGTTATAGTTGTGCCCTTCACCCAGGGCACATCTACCTGTGCAAGGTACCTGTTGGGTAGGAACTTACCCAACCCTTCCCCACACCCTGAATTTAATTGAGTTTTTCTCTCATGTGAGTACTTTTGTTAACCTACTAGTTTCAATTTAGTATTGAGTACTTGTGCTGCTGGTTTCTCCATTCTTGTGATTCTTTGCTTAGGAAAATGTTATCCAAATCCATCCAGGTTGTTACAAAAGACACAAAATCTCCATCTTTTTATGGCTGAATAGTATTCCATGGTACACATACACCACAGTGTATCCATCCATTCACACATTGAAGGAAACTTGGGTTGTTTGTACGTCTTTGTGACTGTGGATTGTGCTGTTGTAAACATTTGAGTTACAAATGTCCTTATAGCAAAATGTCTTTTTTTCTTTTGGGTAATACCTAGCAATGGGATTGCAAGATCAAATGGTAGGTCTACTTTGAGTTCTTTGAGGAATCCCCATACTTCTTTCCACAGAGGCTGTACTAGTTTGCGGTCCCCCCTGCAGCACATGAGTGTTCCCTTCTCTCTGCATTCACGCCAGCATCAGTTGCTTTGGGACCTGGTGATGGGGCAGTTCTCACTTGGGTTAGGTGATATAAAGAACTATATTCTTGGTAGTTAAAGATAAGTTCTACCTTGGTTTCCCATCCTCTCTAATATACACTCACTGCAAAAGCTGCAAATAGAGAGACGGTTGCTATAAAGCCATTAGAATGGAATAGGCTACACCAGCACTGTCCAATGGAAACATAATGTCCTACTATTAATTTTAATAATATATTTCACTTAACCTCAGGTGTTCAAAATATTATCATTCGGGCACATGATCAGTATAAAGTTATCAAAGAGATATTGTACATTTTTGATACTAAGCCTTCAAAACCTGGTTTATATTTTATGCTTACATAGCATATCCCAATTCGCACACTAAACATTCATCAGAAATACTGAAGCTATAGTTACATTTCATAAAACTTATGATTAAAAAAGTAGATTCATCTACCACTGCTAATTCCAAACATATTAAAAACATTTCTAATAATTGAACCATATATTACTTTTGAAATTTAAACATTAATTACCATTAAACATGAGTCAAAATATGAGTCATTTGGTGGCATTAGCCACATCTCAAGTGCTTAACAGCAGCCAGGGGTTCGAGGCTTCTGTATGGGACAGTTCAGATCTAGCAGAACCCATCATGCCATAAGTTCAGAAGCTGAGACGCAGAAATTTAGCCTGACTTTCACTTTACCATGGCTGGGCATAGGGGACCGAGTGAGAAGGCCTGCTTGATTGCAGAGAACTCCACCAGATGCATGACAGTGTTGTAGGCTCCCCTCCTTTCTGTGAAATCAGCCCTATCTAAGCAGGTGTTAAGTGGTTGGACTGAAGTCAAGTTACATCCCAGTAGGGCAGGGCAAGTTCATCATAGAGCCCTCTGGTCCCTCCCTTCATAAGTCTGAATCAGGACATTGGAATATTCATCCCTTTGACCTGTCTTCATGCTGTCCAAAGGACTGCCAATAACCATGGATGACCTCCTTGTTAGTCATCTCCACCCTTCTGCTCTCCTCTCTTTCCTCCAGCGCTAGGGGAGGAGAGACCACAAATAAGACTGAGTTCTAGACGGGCAGATGAGTTCTAAATCTTCTCACACCTTGGTGGTCATTTCTCAGAGAATGCAAGTGGGAAATACACACCTTGGTGGTCATTTCTCAGAGAATGCAAGTGGGAAATACCTTCTTTGGAACCTTAAACCTGAAATTAGGCTGTTTTTACAGACATAATTTCCTAGTGGAAGACAATGCTGGAACACCTAAAGTGTACTTGGAAGAAACAAGCTGTGGTGCTATGACCTTGACTGACTCCCAGTTTCCTAGAACTTACACTCCTTCTCTGAACTTATTATTTAAAAGAACACTCACATGTTTGGTGGCAAGCCAGGGCAGCATCTACAAATTTATCATTCTTAAGTAAAGCTGACAGACACTAATCTTATTATTTATTTCTGTTCCTTAGATAAGAACCGACTGTTCTAGAGAGATTATGACATCTGCTTTATTTTTCTTTCTTGAAGTAGGCCTGATATTTCTCCTTCAACACTGGCTTAAAGTGTTAATCCTCTCTCAGAACAAACTTTAGAGCCCCCAGGCCGATAACAGAGGTCAGTGATTAAGGGATCCTCTCCAGGGATAGTAGGGTTTTTTTAGACTTTTAAAAAGCATTTATATTAAAAGAAAGAAAACACACAAAAATAAAAGCATTTATATTGAACAGATAAAATTTTCTGGTTTTTTTTTTAAATAGGTAATTGTCCTTTATTTCTGAACCATGTTTTCAGGTATAGTCAGAAGAGCTTTCATAATTTAATTCTTGATTTAGATTAGAGATTAAAATAGACATTGGCTCATCGTCTTGACATTCCAAAGGACAAGCCTCAGGCTACTGTTAGGGAAGCACCTGGGGATAAGGTCTTTGCTGGTACAGTTGAATCTCAGTTGGATAAACTCAATTATCCAGAATTTTTTTTTCAGTGAAAAACAACAGGGAGCTAAATGGCAACTAAAAATGAAACCAGAGGACAACACCTCAGGCTCAGTGAGTAGGGCGCCGGCCCCGTATATCCAGGGTGGTAGGTTCAAGCCCAGCCCTGGCCAAACTGTAAGAAAAACATAGCCAGGCGTTGTGGTGGGCGCCTGTAGTCCCAGCTATTTGGGAGGCTGAGGCAGGAGAATCACCTAAGCCAGGCGTCCTCAAACTACAGCCTGCGGGCCACATGCAGCCCGCCTAGGACATTTATCTGGCCCACCTGGTGTTTTTGCCGCCTCTGCCTGGGGCCCACAGTCCTGCCCTCCAACAGTCTGAGGGACAGTGAACTGGCCCCCTGTTCAAAAAGTTTGAGGACCCCTGGCCCAGGAGTTGGAGGTTGCTGTGAGCTGTGTGACGCCATAGCACTCTACTGAGGGCAATAAAGTAAGACTTGGTCTCAACAAAAAAAAAAAAAAGAAAGAAAGAAAAGAAAAGAAACCAGAAATGTAATAAAAAAGACAAATGCATGGCAAGACCTTGTGTGAGTGGATACTGTCTTATTTTCTACACCTGTGTAATGTATATTTCTATAGAAAAGGGAGGGACATTGAAAGGAGTGGATCTAGGACACTGTATGAACTTAGTCTCAAATTAGGATTATATCTTGGTTGTAGTAGTATACTTAGGAACACTGGAAAATGAATAGTTACATCTTAGGAAAATGGTCTGGGAATTATCTGTTTAACCATGAATTAACTAGTTAATTAACCAACATTTTTTAAGCAGTCTTGATCAGGGGTTTAATGTGTTTTGTATATTCATGAGGTTCAGAAGTAAAAAGTTTTGCATGAATAGAAACATTGTCCTTTTAAAGTTGTTATGATAGATCCATTTCCTTAGTATTTTATATAAGCTTCAGGTATCTCAAAAAGCCTCTTCACAGCAAGAGAGGTAATACAACTCAACTGAGGCCAACATCTTGGGAGTTAATGTCAAGAACACAAAAACAGGCCAGGCCAAGTGGTTCATGCCTGTGATACTAGCACATTGAGATGGTGAGGCAGGTGGCTTGCCTGAGCTCAGGAGTTTAAGACCAGCCTGAGCAAGAGCAAGATCGCATCTCTAAAAAAATAACTGGGTGCTGTGGTAGGTACCTATAGTCCCAGCTATTTGGGAGGCTGAGGCAAGAGGATAGCTTTAGCCCAAGAGTTTGAAGTTGTGGTGAGCTATGATGCCACAGCTCTCTACTGAGGGAAACTCTGTCTCAAAAAAAGAAAGAAAGAAAGAAAGAAAAGAAAAGAAGAGAGCCGTTCTGAGATTTTTTTTCTGCTTCCAAGGCTCACACATTGCAGTTTGATAATCTAATCACATTTCACTGAGAAATTAACTAATATCCAAATCATAGAGCTGATGTCAAGTAAACATCTAATCATGGATGATTAATTACTGCTCCCAAGCCTGTTTACAAATCCAATCCCCTTGGTCTCTCCAGGCATCCCCTTTCATGGGTCCTTATCCCTGATAAAAAGAACATTAATTCTATGTATAACTAGTGCTATGTGCTAAGCGTAGGGCTTGGCATTTGGTGTGAGAATGGACAGATAACCTGGCTTAGCTCATAGAGGGACTGTATGGATGAACCAGATGATGCAAGAAATAAAAGAGAGGTCATAGTGTAAGAGGTGAGAGAGGCACTCCAGGATTCACAGTTTCAAACTATAGAAACCATGGTTAATCTAAGCAGGCAAGATCTTGAATGGAAGATATATGATTATACTATAGCACACAGAATTAACATGAAGACTGAAAAAAAACAGGCCAAGAAGATAGGCAGAAACCAAGAGAAGCTAATCCACTAGATGACAACCAAACATCATAACAAAATATAAACTTTGGTAAGTTTGTGACTGGAGAACCCAGGAGAAGATGAAGTAGAAGGAAAAATTCAGAATAAGCAGCTATTCTAGTGAAGGCGAGTTGACTGATCCTACTCCATGACAGAAAGCTAGCTGATTTTCCTTTCAATATATGGTGCTGTATCAGGGGACTAATTAATCTCTGGTTGGACACTAACCAGGGAAGCCTCAGGCAACAGAGTCCTTGTATAGCCCATATACTTGCTGCTGTAGACACAGAGAGAGCTCATGCAGCTGGACACAGGATGACAGACAGAACGAGGGGCAGCTCTTCCACCGGATTATGAAGAGCCTGCTTTATGGTGCAGAACTTTTGATTGCACATGAATGTCATGTCCTTCTAGATCGATTTTGAAAGGTCCCTCCATATAATTCTTTCTTGGACCTGTTGCCACCTGTATCCTCTAATGGTGACAATCTAGCCAGCACACCAGTCACTGCTCATGGATTATTATAGATAGATGCTTTTCTCATACAATATAGTCTTCCATGCCAGGAGTGCATGATATATGCTAATCAAAGCTCTTTTCACCCAAGTGGAATCCTAATGGCTTTTCTCTGCTCTGAACTTCAAGTCTAAACAGGGTTGTGCTTTGAGCAGTCTACATCCGGCTTACACTAGGCACTTCCCAGACAGAGTTCAGTCTCCAGTGTTTTCTCTTCAGACATCCAGTCACAGGATACTTCTCTTTAGTCTGAGGAAAGAGTGGCAGAACTGCAGGAGTCAGAACACTGGAGGTCTGCTCAGCTATGCCTGTCGTTTACAGCAGCCCCATGCAGAGCACTTGCCTGTGCTGATGAGGTGACAGTGGAGTCACCTGACCCAATGGCCGATGGATCAGGTAACACTTCAATTCCATAACTCAGTTTATTTGCCATAGTCACCTGGCATGTCATGGTCAGGATGTAACCTCTACTCAGGCATAGTAGCAACCAAAGACCTTTCAAAAGGAGAGTAATAATGCAATGAAGAAGCTATCCTGGTGCTCCAAAATCTAAGGACCTCTTTTGGGATGCCCCTCTCAGAGACATTAGTTGGATTTACCACAGATATGTGAGGCACTCTCAGATCAACTGGGCCATAATTTTCAAGTGGTATAGACACTTAAAAAATAGAAACCTTTTGAATAATCTGGTAAGTAGGTCAAATAAGCATATGCTAATATTAAATGTGTTTTCTGAAAAAGCCAGAATGGCCCGCTACATATTTTGACTCTTAGTGGTAGAGAAACAAGGTATTCGCTATACTTTGGAGTTCACCAGCCTGCTATATGCACAGAAACTTTCCTGAAGTAGCCACTCTCTATATTTCCAATGGTTTCTGCCCTCTCGCCCCACATCCTCTGGCTTACATGTATCTTAACTGGGTATCAAAGGGACCACTTGTGCCGAAGGTAAGATGTTCCATGTTCTACAGACAGAGTCAGAGAGATGAGTCAAGCTGATGAAGAATGATGAGGATGCAGAGAGGAGGTAGGTCTTCCTTGGCTATCAAGCAAGACTGAGTGTAGAATGTGGGTTGGAGGTACTCTCAGGCCTCCATACTTTCACCTATATTCAGTTTCCCATTATCTCCTGATCATTGCTGTTACTTTCACAAAAGTGACTTGGTGACCCTGGCAATTCAACAGACTTTATTCAGGAACCCACAGAACTTAAACTTTGTATTTGATTTTGGCAAACGATTCTTGAAGACATTTATCACAAATAGAGAAAGTCCCTGGGTCCATGGCTTGAGTGCATATATAGAGATTTGCATGTGTCATCTACTTCTTAAAGCTGTCCAGTCTCATTAGAAGTAGGCACCTCACCCAGAGTCTTTAAATTCTTCATGCTATTCACACTATACAATAGCAGTGAAACTTTGATCCCTAAATCCTTCTTTTCAATGGACACTTCATTAAATATCACCACAGAAGAAAAATTATTTAGCTATTTGTTGCAACTGACATATTTCCATTCCTGAACTCTAACCAAATTCTCATTTTCTTTAATACTAGTTAGGGCAGATAACCTACACCAGTTTACCAAGTGACTATCTTCTGATAGCAGTTCCTGGGCCAGTCTGGGTTCATGGTTGCTACCAGTAGAAATTGGCTCTGGTTAATTTAAACAGAAAATAGGTTTGTTGGGAAGATATGAGATACTTGATAGAACTGACCAAAAAAAAAAGGAAAGAAAAAAGCCAGGGAATTAAGTTGTAAATTAAAAGGAAATTAGACAGCTGCTATGGACTGAATTGTGTTACTCCAAAATTCATATATTAAAACCCTAACCCCCAATATAACTATATTTGGAGACAGGACTTCTATGAGGTAAATAAGGTTAAATGAAGTCATAATGGTGAGGCCCTAATCCAATAGGATTGGTAGCTTTATAAGCAGAGAGAAAGAAGAGAGAGAGAACTTCCACTCTCCATGTACAATTACCCAAGAAAGGCCATATGAGCACAGAGCAAGAAGGCAGCTGTCTACAAGCCAGGAAAAGAGCCCTCATCGGGATTAAATTGGCTGGCACCTTCATCTTGGACTTCCCAGCTTCCAGAACTGAGGAGAAAATAAATTTCTGTTGTTTAAGTCACATAGCCTATGGTATTTTGTTGTGCCATCCTGGGAAGACTAAGGCAGAAGCTAATACATTAAGGTCATACCCCTGAATGTGCCTAGTCAGAAGACCTGAGCCTCTTGGAGTTCCTGTCACTGGTACTTACTGTTATGCTCCGGATTTGAAATCTGTAGTCACTGTTACTTTGGAAATCTCTAACTCTCTATGCCCCCTACCAGCACTTCCTCAAGATTTGAAGAGCCTATGAAAGTCTATTAGCTAAGCCTAGGTTACATGCCCCTATGTTAGCTGTGAGAGGCAAGGCAAAGCAATAACTCGCCCAGCTCAGCTTTCATAAAGTTTGGGAAGGCTGCAACTCAACTTTGATCTATTTTAAAATACTCCCATCCCCCCAAAAGGGTGCTTTGATGGTAAGTAGCCAAAAATACATACTGAAAAAAAAATGCCACTTTAGTGTAAGAAGAAAAAAAGAGGAAGTAAAGAGAAAAATATTTATTATGTGTCTAGTACATTCATATATATTACTCCACTTGTAGTGTTGCTACAAAATTTACTCACCTTATAAATCAGAGGTGCAGAGAAAATGCAGCTCCTTTACTTTATCTGCAGCTGTCTATAATACTACTGGTTGACAGGGAAAAATATACAAAATAAACAATCTTAGTCCACTCCAATTTTAGACAGCCTTAGTATGTTCCATTAATTTTTGGTGGAAATGTCAAACTCTCATAGAGCCTCACTCTTGTCTGGATCTCTCTCCATGATTGTAGTCAAGTATAGAGGGGAGAGAGATGCATTTCAAAGGATCCCATGGCCTTGGGGCAGGTAGGGAGACTAAGAGGGACTCTAGCCTTGTGCCTGACCTTGCAGCGTGCTCACTGGCATCTGCTGCTCTCTGACATGATGTTCTTTGTCGCCCTGGGCACTAGTGCTCTGTGATATAAAGTGTATCTGGTGAAGTTGTGGTCTGTTCTTTTGGCTTAGCTTGGCAATGTTCTTAGGGAGCACTGGCCATCTCTCTCTCAATGATTTGGTCTCCATTCAGCTTTCATTATCTCCATATCTTGAGCCAATGCCCTCCCTTTTTCCATCCTCTGGTCTACGAATGCACCCCACCTCATACCAGGCCTTTATCCACCAAAGCAGAAGACCCGCAGCAAGTCATCTTGGCAGAATTGACTTTTTAAAAAAAAAAAAATTTTAATATTTTTTAAATTTTAAAATACTAAGGAATTATGAATGTTTTTATTAAATGGATACCATTTTAATGCTTAAGTCAGGGCTTTTAGTGTGCCCATTACCCAAATAGTGTTCATTGTACTTGATAGGGAGGTTTTCATTGCTCCCCACTTTCTTCTTGATTTCCTGTGACCTTTACATCTCTTTCAGGCGGACTCTTAATTCAGCATCCAGGCCCTAGAAGACCTGAACAAGGTGCTCACCAGTGCTCTCTGTCTCTTCATGCCAGCCACCCACAGTGAGGCTTGGCTGCCTGTGGAGAATGAGACTGGTACATAATGGTCTCCTTTCAGATTTCTAAACAAGGAGTGTGGTTCAGGAGGGCTATGTTCATTTCTCTTCTCAGTTTATTTAACACTCCCAATACTTACTCTCAGAAAGTGGCAATGCAGATGTATGTGAAGCATTTTCTCTCCTTCTCCCTAAATTCTCCTGTGTGGACATAAAACTTCCCTGTTTAACTTCTTCCATTTTGTACTTTCATTCTACCATGGAGTCTCAAGGTTTTACTGTTCTGGACAGAAGGAGTGAACTTTATAGTTATTGCTATTTTAACTGGTAAGTGAAAGGGATAGAGAATATCATTTCTCCCTCAATTAAACCTAGTTTTCAAACTGTGGTGTGGTTATAAAATCTGATTTTTTGAGAAGGGAGCTGAATCTTACCTTAACTATTCTAGTTTCATTCTTCTATATCAAATTCTAATTTCTTTCCTGGCAAATAAGTGCCCTAGGAAAACTAGAGCAAAGATCATTACATTCAGAAAGACAAATAAAAAAATCTATTAATAATTAATAATAGCTGTCATTACACACCAAAATAAAGAGGATATACTTTCTGTTCATCTCTTTTGATCAATGACAGAGAAAAGAAATATAGGACTAAATATCATAGAGTATGACAAACCTTTTGTATCTTAGAGAATAACAGTTGATATGTTGACTAATAAAGAAGCATACAAAGTTTCCACTTCCACCTTGGCAATGTCAAATCCTCCATGGATCTTCTTGTCAGTGAGACTGGTGAAAATTATTTCTTTTTAAAAACTCACCAACTATGTAAAACCTCTGGAAATATTACTAAAACTGGGTAAGAACAGTAAGATTCTGGGTTTGTTTCATCCCCCCTCTCAGTTTAGCTTTAACTAAACTCCACTCAAAGTGGGTGAGCAAAGAACACAGGCCTACCTTTCCCTCTAGCTCCCATTTGGAGGCTGTCATATCTTCCTGGGAGGTGTAAGACAGTAGTAGTTCTCATTCCTGCCCCACCTCAGCTATTGGAGAGGATAAGTTCCAGTAAGGTGTGCCTATGAGGTGGGGACTCCTTTCTTCAGCTCGTCCTTGCCTTGAGTGTTAGAGGCTTTACTTTGGGTTCAGCATGCTGAAAATTTGGGGCCTCAATTTCCTTTGCCTTGACTCACAATGTAAGGCAGAGGTTCTATGCTGGGAGAAGCAAGCTGAGTAGACCTGAGACTATGTATAGCAGCATCCCACTCTTCCACACACTCCCAGCTCCTAAGGCAAAGGTGTCACTGAGAGAGATGTATGCCATTGTCTCCTCCCTCAGTACCAGAGTATTGGCACAAAAATTTGACCAGGGAGAGAGGCAAGCCATAAAGCAGAGAGGTCAGAATCTCTTCCTAAAGAAGCTGACTTTATTTACAACAGAGCATGAGAATATTTAAACCTGACAGTGTCCTCAAAATAATCATTGCTATAGTGCAAAGCAATTAAGAAGAAGCTGGTTAGACATTAAGAACCAAATGTAAATTCTAGAGTTCAGTACAAAAATGACATTCTATATCAGCTAATTTGCCAGGCAGAACCAGAGCAACAGACAGCAAAGAAGAACCCTCCTGGGATTACAACAAATTTCAAAAATTAATCTCAAAAACTATACCTATATATGAGCCTGAATTTAACTGGTTCAATCTGTGGAGAAATTTGTGCCCAAAGGGGTGTTGTTGAAAACTATAGAGCAACAATTGTGGAACACAATAGAAATGACTTGTGAAACTTAAAAGTTGGTGTGGTCAAGGAAAGTTCCTGTTAAAGGGATTGCAAAATCCTGTTATCCCAGGATGACTGTGCACATACTCAAGATTGAATCCTTTTAGGATCAAAAAGAGATGTTTCACACTATGAAGGGAGAGGGGAGAATAGACTTCACCAAAACAATAGAACCAGTCACCAAATGAATAAACAAGCAGATAACAATAAAGACATGGAAGGGGACTATTATCTATAGCTGCTATAATGTTATATAAGTCAGTTTTGTGAGGCAAAGAAGCCAGAAAGTCTGACATCTATACAAGGGGAAAAGCAGGCAACAGAAAGTACCTGTAAGATCAACCATATGGATTTAGCAAACACTTCAAGGTGTGTGTATGTGTATATGTTTTCAAAAACTTAAGGGAAACTACACTATAAAAAGTAAATGAAGCTATATAATAAAATAGGAAATATCAACAGAGCTAGAAAATCTATATTTTTTAAAAGAACGAATTGTAAATTCTGGAGTTCAGTACAAAAACATAAGTGAAATTTCAGTAGAAGGACATAAGAAGAACATTGAACTGGCAGAAGAAAATAATAAGCAAATGTAAAGATAGATTGATAAAGAATATGCAGTCTGAAGATCAGAGACCAAAAAAAGTGAAGAAAAATTAAGAGATCTCCAGGGAAATATGGGATACCCTTAAATAAATTAGCCTACATGTAATGGGAGTGCCAGAAGATTAGGTAAGAGAAAAAGGAGTAGAAAAATAATTTAAATAAGTAATAGATAATAACTTCTCAAATTTTATGATAAATTTTAACTTATAAACCCAAGAGGGATTTTTAAACCTCAATAAGGTCCAGGTAGAATTTATGTAAAGAGATTGACAAACATAGTATAAATGTAGAAAGCCAAAGACAAGAAACTGGCTGGGCATGGTGGCTCACACCAATAATTCTAGCACTCTGGGAGGCTGAGGCAAGTAGATTATGAGCTCAGGAGAGACCAGCCTGAGCAAGAGCAAGACCCAGTCTCTACCAAAAAATAGAAAAACTAGCCAGGCATTGTGATGGGCCCTTGTAGTCCCAGCTACTCGGGAGGCTGAGTCAAGAGGATTGCTTGAGCTGAGGAGGCTGAGGTTACTGTGAGCTGTGACGATACCACAGCACTCTAGTCTGCGGTAACCAAGAGAGATTGTGTCTCAAAAACAAACAGGAAAAAAAAAAAAAGATAAGGAAATTATTCTGAAAGCATCAAAAGAAATGAATTTTCCTTAGACAGGAACCCCAATAAGATACTGATTTCTTATTAGAAACAATGGTGACCAGAGACAATAGGATGATGTGTTCAAAGTGCTCAAAGGAAAAAAGAAACTAAGCTAAAATAAAGACATTCACAGATGAACAATCACTGGAATAATAGATACAAATCCACCAAACAATAAATACTACAGGAAGTTCTTCAAGATAAAAGCAAGTAACTCCAGAACGTAATTTAAATCCACAGGAAAAGCAAAGAGCACAAGTAGAGGTGGTTATGTAACTACAAAAGACAGAAAGAAAGTATACATGTATATTTATTTTTTCTCTTAACTGATTCAAATTGCAGTGGTAAAAAACACTATGCCTATAATGGTATTATTGAGCCTATAACATACAGATATGTAACATATTACTATTTGCTGATAACAGCAAACAAAAAGATAGGTGGAAGAAAAGTTGCAACTGGGCTAAGGAAATGCCTCCAAATGGTAATTCAAATCCACAGGAACAAATAAAGAGAATCAGAAATGAGAAATGTGAAGACTAAATAAAAAAAGCTATAAGTATATAATTGTTCTTTTTTTCCTATTCAGTATCTTTAAAATACTTAAAACTATATAAAGTAATAATTACAAATATATTTGGGGGTTTTGTATAACAATAATAGCATAAAAGGAGGAAAAGCAATTGAGCTATATGGGTATAACTTTCTATAGTTCATTAGAATTAAGTTAATAGAAATCTGAAGCACACTCTCATCATACATTGAAGTGTATACAGTTATTCATACAGCAACCACTGAGATAATAATTCAAAATAACAGTGCAAAAATCATTTGAAAACTGAACCCTTACAGTAGAAATACTCACATAATATAAAGAAAGCAATAGAAGAAAAGTAGAGGAATAAAAAAGTCACAAGACACACAGAAAATAAAATGGCAAACATAAATCCAACTATAATATATTAGTTGTTGGTAGAATAGGTATCCAAGTGGGCACCCTGATGAAACCAGACCTGTCAGATAAGGATCCACTGGAGTCACAGTGATAGAAGGTACAAATCTACTGGGCAAGTGTGTGTGATAGAGGAATATGGCAGCAGTACAGGCAAGCAAATTATAACAGAGAGAAATAATGCCATGGCCTAGAAAGAGTGGCATATAATACTAGGGGAATAAGGTGGGTTTTGGTAGAAAAAAGTATTGGGAAAGCAGTGATGAAGAAAATGGAGAAAATCCTAAAGTAGCAGGAAATCTGGTGTGTGTGGAGGTAACGTGGTACTGAGCACCTCTAGATTACTGTGTTGCGGGGCAGCACCTGTGGCTCAAGGAGTAGGGCACCAGCCCCATATGCCTGAGGTAGTGGGTTCAAACCCAACCCTGGCCAAAAAAAACCCCAAAAAACAAAAAAAACTTCCCAATAGATTACTGTGTTAGGAAGGAGTCTGAGACGTAATTCCACCTCATCTTAGTTAAAGATGTCTCCCACAGGCATAAGCTGAGATCAAGTGTGTTTTTTATTAGGAAACCCTGGTTTAAATCATCGTAAAGAGATGAGGCAATGAGAATGTCAGAGTTAGCATTCTTTGTATTTTACTGTAGCTAGATTAGGGAATAACTCTTACAGATGCCTTGTTATTTAAGGAAATTACTCAATGTTCATTTTATTTTGCTGATTTTCTATGGTTAATGGTAACTAGTATTAAAACTCTTTAATAAAAAAGAGTCCTATTTGGGGGTTATTAAAGAGAAGAAATAATTTGGAAGAAGAAGAACTACAAAGGTAAAGTACATGATAATCAAAAAGTAGAAAGAGGCTTGTGTAGCTCTCATGGCATAAAGCAAGAATGAAAATTGTAACAAATAGTCAAGATCATGAAAACGGGGACAGGAGAACTCTGGTGTGATCTTCATACATTTTACCCTGTCAAGGGTTTAATTCTAAGCAATCTTGTATAAGACATTGAAAATTCAACCACACGGCCTAGGCTTCTGGGTGGTGGTGGGAAGGGGGTGTTTGAGGACAGGAACGCCTACCTGCCTCTCTTCTGCTTTCCAGGGAGAAAGATCTTCCCTCAAAATTTCTGATTCTTGTGCCCTTTTGTTTTTCTCCTCTCAATAGAGATAGAATTGTAGGAAGGTTGGATGATAATTTCTGGCCAGTGTTTCTTGATTGGATATAACTAATTTATCCATGTTTCAAAGCACAGGGAATTTGGTCTCTTTAAACTAACATCTTCTTCAGACCAATTAGAGCAGTGTTTTTCAACCTTTTTATTTCATGGCACACTTAAAGCAGTAGTTAAAATTCTGTGGCACACTTACCTTATGTTGATCAAAACAAACAAAAAGAATATGCTTACTGTGCTTGGAACTTTTTTTGAAAATAATTTAATTAATGATCTTTAAAAATTTCATAGCATACCTAAGATCCTTTCCCAGCACACCGTAGCCAGGGCACACCGTTTGAAAAGCACTGAGGTAGAGGTTAGTGTTTGTTCTGCCGTATGTGAGGATGGCTCCGAGTGCAGTTTTGCTTTCACCATAACTAGTTGTCAGCCTATCCTTTGGTAAGAGTAATGATGATAGTTTGACTTTCATTTGTTTTATTCCTGATCTATTTTCTCAATCAATTCAGATCTTGGACAGGAAGAAGTGGTATTATTATTTGATACTTCAAAACCCCAGCATCTTGGTAGGTACCATGGGAATTTAACCTGGACTTCCTTTAAAAGGAAAAAATGAACACAAATAAAAACCTGATCAGTATTATCATAGAGTCATAGCATGAATAAGATTTTTCTGTAAAGCTATCAGCATGAGAAGTTTTGATAACAAGTCAGGTGATTTTGTTACAGGAAAACAAATAGCTGACTGAAAAGCTTTCCTTTTCTTAAGTAAGGTAGTCTTGGCCCATGGGGGAAGAACTGATCTCTTTCAAGAGCCCCAAACCTACACTGTGTAACATTTGTCTCCTAGTGGTCAGTGGAGTAAGTGGCCCTTTTCACCATGAGTGTGGCTAATATATTTTTCTTGCAATAGGAAATAAGATTGAGCTGATGGCTCAAAAAATGTGAGAATAACCTTTAATTCCCTCTACCTGATTATTCTTTAATGTTGTATAGCAGCTCCTGGCAGCTCATTCACATTTCCTGATTAAGTAAACAGTTTAGGTCAGGCGTACAATAGTGCTCTGGGTAATATTAGTCCCAAGGTAAGAAGCAAAATATGATGAAATGTGTATGAGTCTGTAATTTATTAACTGTTCACAAGGAGTAGGATTTGCTTGGTGTATTGCTGCTCTCATAATTTCCATTCATTCCATACACATTCTGGCTGAGAATATCACCCTCATATGAATTTTTCTATCTTCAGCAGGACCATTTAAAATTTCTTTTCATCCCTATATCCTCCACTATGGCCTCATCTTCCTCCTCTGGAGCAAGAACTTTGATTTGTTTAGGCATCCCAAATTCCCCATCTCCTGCCAACCATTCGTTAAGAAGCAATTGTGAAGGCAAAATGAGAAAATGATTGCCAAAGGCCTTTCCTTAAACTATTATCTCGGTAATGGATTTTGTTTTGCTGCTGGAAGACCGAAGACCTATGTATACCAATTTTCCCATCATAAAATGGATCAAGACAATGCTCTTTCCCAAACTGGGCATTTCTTAGTAGTGATGAGCTTTGGGATGTGTCTATTTTTTCCAGAAAAAAAGAGGACAAAAGGTAAACCATATTTCTTAGAGTACCTGGATAGAAAGTTTGAGCAGCTGTTTCCTTCTCTTCACGGTATGAACTATGGTAACCTCAGCCAAGTCATCCAGCAGAATTAAATAGTGTCCCCATCATCTTCAGGTGCCTGGAATAAGTGGTGATTTTGGCTGCTATAGGGATCCCTGGGTGGGCTAGCAGTGACGCATCTTCCAGTAACCATTACTAGAAGTGTCAGCCTAGGTAAATTCACGTTCAGCTGGGACCATTTTCTCTGGCTTTGTTTTAATTTAACCCAGATCTTGAGATCCAAGTGCTGTGTTGAGCATTCGTTTAGTGAGCTACGGTGAAATTTGAAGAGGTGGGAAAAATATTTTCCTTTCCACCCTTACAGAGACAACACACTGGAGGAAATAGGACTCCCTCCCCTCCTCCTTCTATTTAGGTAATCCTTGGCTTGGCAATTTGGGTAAGAAAATGAAAGGTTTGCCTACATAGTTGAAATCTCTCGTCACATTATATCATCTGAAGCCTATTTGTACATTGGGATCATTTTATTTGGTTTTGGTTAGGCATAAAAGTGTTCTGTGGTCTCCTCTTTTTTCAAGGCCTTATGGCTTTTGGAAAACAGTGATTTCATCCCTTTCCGGGTTTCCTAGTGAAATCTTGTATTTTTACTCAAATTACTTGATCAATTAGTTATGTCAGCTGCCCAAAATGTGCCTTTTTATTAATAGAACCTTTTATCAACTCACCGGAATTAGAAATTGCAACCATGGTCTGAGGCTGGTAACATCTTGCAATAATTTTTAAATATTACTTTTAGAAAAGGCCTCACAATTGCTCATTCGTGAACTTTTTGGATGTGTCCCTGTGTGAGAAATTGCATTTGTATTATTATTAGTTCTGACACACTGGATTAGACCTTGGCTATTGTTAAGCGGGCCTATCTGCCCTCAAATCTACCGAGAGACACAGCATTTTTAATGAATTTAATTAAAACTGCATGTGGTTTATAGACTTGCCTCCAGTCAGTATACCATTCTTCTTGACTGAATGGAGTTTCTGCTAATGTGTAATAATGTTTTATGTGGGAATATTTGAAACTCTTTCATAGGAGCCCCAAGGCAGTTTCTGTGGAATGATGTGGTGGTGAAATATTAAAATTCTAAAAAATCTTTTATACTTAAGTCAGTCATGTTTACACGGACTAATGTATGCATAAATGTGTTAAATGTGTTTGTTGAAGCTGTTTGAGACATGGATTGTATTTCAACACCAGCAATATGTTGGCAGTGAAAGATTTTTGAGAAATTCAAATCTGGCAGCAGTTTGGAAGATCTAGTATATATATTATTCTTTGAAGTACAAAAAAATATAGATCCTTCTGGAATTTCCTCTTAATATTTAGTTCATTTGGTCAACTAATTTTAATGGCTCTCCCCTAACAAATAAGAATTATATGTAGTACATAAAGATGATTCTCAGCATCAATTTGAAAGAGAATCTTGAAAGATACCAATGATAGAATTTTATGGGGCTTTTTTTAAATGAAGAAATCTGTTGCACTTTTAAAATATTTTGAAAGAATGAATTGTATAATAAAACTTCATGGAAGGAGTTGATGAAGCTCTTTGACTGAATAGACTCAAATTCTGATTCTGGAAATTGATCTTTGATTATAATGCTAGGAGAATAATAGGGAGATAACACTCAACTTGACTCCTTTTCCCTCCATATTTAGTCTTTTGAAGTGATAAAAACCCTACTGAAGAATGCAATCTTTTATGTCATCTGTATTAGTACATTACAAAATGTCTAACAGTGTTGGATACCATAGCAGGACAAGATTAGCAAGGAAATGGTTTGGTGGAAGGCAGCAAGCTTCAGGTCACAGGCAACACAAATGGGGAAGAATTTCCAGAAGGAGGAAACTGACAGGTAAAGAGATGACCTCAGACTGGAGGAGTCCCATGAGCAAGGAATACAACAATGAACTTCCCATGGGAAGTTGAGATAAAGGAAGGTCACGGGACTCTGAGGCTGTGGTTTCTTGATAGGCACTTAATGAAATAAACAACAAACACTTCTCTACTCTAAAGAGAAGCAAAAGGGATAACAGAGGCCCAAACACCTTATAGGCCACATATGCAGCAGAATTCTCTATTCCTTCTCTGAGCCTCAGTATAGGGTCATCTGTCTCATAGGTTGGTGGTAAAGATCAAATATAGTCAACAAAAAAACTTCATGTAAGGTGCTTAGTACAACACATGGTACAAGTGCTCATAAATTTTAATGTAAAAATTACCATTCGCACATGTTCTAACTAGGTGTGTTAGTTTCCATAAAAATATTCCACCTATTGATTCAGAATGACCAAACATCCTTTCACTTCTCGAAGCTGTCTTTTCTCCAGATCTGGATGACATGACATTTTAGAATTCTTATTGTGAGATATGCACCTGATCTTAGGCTCTTAAAAACTGCACTAGTTTTAGGGAGTGATAGCTCTTCCCAAAATGTCATTAACAGGACAAAAGACATTGAAAAAAAAAAACCCAGAACATTTTTATATCTTCCACAACATTTTTTGCCCTCTAATTTGGGAGACGAAGAAAATAATCTCTCTGAAGAAAAAATAAGCTATCAAAGTGACACTCATTAGTAATAACTTAGCAGCTACCCTTTATCAAGCTGGTATTACTTACCCAGTACAATGTGCTATCCACCTATTTCCTGTACAGTCCTCACTGCTATGCTAAACAGATTGAATTATTCTACATTGTATAAAGAAACCAAGACTTCGTGAATTTAACTTGCTAGAAAACAGCCAACCCAAGATTCATACTCAGCACTTCCTCACTTTATACTTCATTCTATAATACTGCTCTGCCTCAAATCAGACAGCCAATCTCCTTTAAAAGACTATTTTTTCTGAAGTATTTTGCATCAGTGTGACCAACTGTGAGCAAAGGTCTGACTATGCAAACCCTTAGCAAGGAGACAAAGTGGAAACAAAGTTGAGGAAATTCCAGATAAGGGAGACACAACAGCTAAAACATACTTCAGTTTCATTTGAAGAACATGTGAAAGGAGCAGTAATAATCACAAAGGACAAGTGGATATCAATGCCCATAAAAAGGATGCTATTCTGTTTCCATGATAACCAGAAGTGGTGGAGTCAATGTCTCATTTCTGTTTACTCAATTTGTGTATGTTCTATATATGCAATGTATACAGGGAAGCTTTCAACAAAGAATAATGTTATTTATTTATTTTTTTACTTCTGGTTAATTTCAGGATACAAAGAAATAGACTACAATGTTTGCATTTGTTAGGTAGAATCCCTCTTGTAACTGTGTCCCGCTCCAAGAGTTGTGCTACACACCCTAACCTTGTGTCCGTTAAGTGGGAGCATACTCATCCCGCTCCTTCTTGCCCTCTGCCTCCTCCCTCATTTCCCCTTCCTCCAACTTGAATTGATTAGGGTTTTTCTCTTATCTGGATGTATATTAGATCACCTAACTCGCTTCATATTGGTATTGAATACATTGGATACTTGCTTATCCATTCTTGTGATACTTTACTAAAAAGAATGTGTTTCAACTCCACCCAGGTTAATACAAAAGATGTAAAGTCTCCATCTTTTTTTATGGCTGAATAGTTTGTTAATCCATTCCTGGGTTGGTGGGCATTTAGGTTGTTTCCACATTTTGGCAACTATAAATTGAGCCACAATAGTGCAAATGTCTTTATGATAAAAGGATTTTTTTTTTTCTTCTGGGTAGATGCCTAGTAGTGGGATTGCAGGGTCAACAAAGAATAATTTTAAAAGACAGCTCTGCTCATCTCACTACTGCTTAAAACCTTCCCTGGACATCTGGCTAAGTGCAGGATGCCTTGTGAGTGAGAGTGGGAGGCCAGGAGGGCCTCAGCCAATCTCATCTCCCATGTTCACAAGTTGTTCTCCATGCTTTGAGCCAGTAGTTCCCAATCCTGGCTACCTGTTAGAATCATGTAGGGAGCTTTAATATTTCCGGTCTTCACCCCCAGGGATTCTGAATTAATTGGACTAGGATAGGGTCTTAAAATCACTCCAGGTAATTAGAACGCATAGCCAGGTTTCAGAATCACTGCTATAACCAAAAGGAGATTCTAAGATTTACTCCATGCTCCTGACTCTGTATTGTGCACTAAGGTTCTTCCTTTTTCCTGAAATATCTCTTCTTGTTCCTTCCCTTTTACCTCCTCTGGCCAACTGCACCTTTTATATTCTTCCCATCTTGTCAAGCCTTCTCCAACTCCAACTTTAGTAAGAGCCAACTCTTACTAAAGTTTTATACCCCTATTATAGTATCTGCTTCTCTTATCACCACCTCCTGTCATCCTTCCCTATGAGCAGGAACTAGGTCTTACTAATTTCATTGTATACTAAAGACTCAATAAAAAGTTAAATATTTATATTTAAAGTTTTGTAAAAAATATTTGTACAGACCTTTGGAGAAGTTGATCTCTTCCACTCATTTCTGGTGATGTTTGAATTGAGTTCAAGACTAGGTCAAGGTCTGTCCCATAACAACAGATATACTTATTTTAGGTCTACGCACCTGCCACCTGAGATGACCTCAGTGCATTATTCCCAGGAGAGGTTCCATAGCTTCACCAGATTCTCACAGTTACCTATGTGTGATTCATGAACATATTCATAGCTACTGTTCTACAATATGAAACACCAGTGTGACAGTGGCCTTGACTTAACCCTGCTTACTGGTCACTAGCCTTCCGTTTCTCTCCCTGCCATGCTGCAATAGCTTTAGAACTTCTCACTTCCTCTTCATGAAGGTTGAATGCCTTCATGAAAATATCATTATTCTAAAGATTAATCAAGCATAGCATCTATTAATATCACTCAGGTAATTAAAAATTCTTCAACAAAAAATATAAGTTGAGTAAAAGCACTTTTGTTATTGGCTCAAAAACGTGTGAATTCCCTGATTGATTAAGTGATAAATGTATAGTGGCCAGCTGCCATTGTCCTCCTTAGAGAAAAGTGTTCACATTTCAGTGTGTGTGTGTGTGTGTGTGTGTGTACGTGTTTTGTATAAGTATTTTACCAAAATGTAATTTTTCTTAGGCAAAAATTTCCAAAGATCCGGTTGTCTGCAAAATGAGTAAGCAGGCCACCTCCGAGTTTCTTATGTTACATTATTTGCTGCTGAAATATTTGGGACTAAAACAACAACAATCCAAATATGACTTAGTAGCTGTTAGAAATAATCTATTTCTGGGCACAAAATAGCCAGAAAAGCATCTGTCTTCTCAGTTGAACTGATTTGTAATTCTAGAATGTAAGAGGGAAAAAGTGGAAGGACCTCCACTTAAATCTGTAATTTTGGTAATTCTGAATAATGTGACACAAGGCATTTTGATCACTGCTCAGTTCAGTAAGGGAGAGCTCCTTTCAAGGAATGAGAAATGCTTGGGAGAAGTTGCTGGAGGGTGCTACAACTGGGGTTTGACCTGAATAAATTGAAATACTATGTGGGAGGCAATACCTAGGGAGCCTGTAGAAATTAGCAGGCTAAAGATATGGGTTAGCTATATAGATATAGACTTCAAAACAAATGCCAAGTTTGAGCATCAGCCTTAATTGACATAACTGATGTGCCTTCCTATGAAAAAAGACTACCATTAAAATTCAGAATTTGTGAAATATAATAATTAAAGGTGATTATTCACATTTTTTATTGACTGTTTGGCTTGTAAAAGAACCTTACTCAATATTATATTCAGAATACCCTTATACTATGTTAAAAATAATATTTGGGGCCGGGCATAGCAGCTCATGCTTGTAATCTTAGCACTCTGGATTGCCTCAGCTGAAGAAAAAGTGCAAGACCAGCCTGAGCAAGAGTAAAACCCCTTCTCTCCTAAAAATAGAAAAACTAGCTAGGTCTTGTGGCAGGCATCTACAGTTCCAGCTACTTGAGAGGCTGAGGCAAGGGGATAGGTTGAGTCCTGGAGTTTGAGGTTGCTGCGAGCTATGATGACACAGTACTCTACCCAGGAAGACAGAGTGAGACTCTGTCTTAAAAATAATAATAATAGGCTCAGCCCCTGTGGCTCAGTCGGCTAAGGCGCCAGCCACGTACACCTAAGGTGGCGAGTTCAAATCCCCAGCCTGGGCCTGCCAAACAACAATGATGGCTGCAACCAAAAAATGGCCGGGCGTTGTGGCAGGCGCCTGTGGTCCCAGCTACTTGGGAGGCTGAGACAGGAGACTCGCTTGAGCCCAGGAGTTGGAGGTTGTTATGAGCTGTGATGCCATGGCACTCTACCCAGGGGGATAGCTTGAGACTCCATCTCAAAAAAAAAAAAAAATAATAATAATAATAGGCTCAGCGCCTGTAGCTAAGTGGTTAGGGTACCAGCCACGTATGCTGAGGCTGCCAGGCTCGAACCCAGCCCAAGTCTGCTAAACAACAGTAACAACTGTAACAAAAAAATACCCAGACTTTGTTGTGGGCATCTGTAGTCCAAGCTACTCGGGAGGCTGAGGCAAGAGAATAGCTTAAGCCCAAAGAGTCTGAGGTTGCTATGAACACTATGGCATTCTACTGAGGGTGAAATAGTGAGACTCTGTCAAAAAAAAAAAAGTAAAATAAAATAAATAATAATATTCAATTAATTTCAGAGGTTCTCAAACTTCAACATGGATATGTTAAAACATAGGTTGCTCAGCCTCCACCCTTGGAATTTCTGATTCTGACAATTTGGGGTAGATCTCCAAAAATTGCATATCTAACAGATTTTCTGTTGAAGTTAATACTGCTGATTGGAGCACCACAGTTGAGAACTGCTGATTTATTAAAATTCTATTTGAACATAGCTTTTAAATATAAATAAATCTATGATGTAACAGAAAGTATACCTGCAAATTATTTTTTAGTGGTTGTTGTGCCAAATTTTATATTTTGAAATCCTAACTCTTGGTAGCTCAGAATGTGACTGTTTTTAAAGATAGGGTCTTCAAAGAGGTAATAAAGTCAAGTTGAAGTTCATGGAATGGACCCTAATCCAATATATGGACTATGTCCTGGTCAGAAGAGGGAATTTGGACACAGGTAGGCACAGAGGGAAGACCATGTGAAGACACAGGGGAAAGGTGGCCGGCCATAAGCCAAGGAATGAGGCTTCAGAAGACCACCAACCCTGCTGACACCTTGACTTGATCTCTAACCTCCAGACTGTGAAGCAATACATTTCTGACATTTAAGCCACCCAATCTGTGGTACTCTGTTATGAGCCTAGGAAACTAATATCGACTGTGGGCATCCAAAGGAAGTAGCTATTTAGAAAGCTTATTCAACTGTTTTGCATTTGGTCAGAGTAGAAATCAAAACCAGTACTAAAGTAAGAGGAGCAAATAGAGACAAATGCAGTTCTAGTCTTTTCTCTCTGTCCACTTTTGCCTTTGTGGATATCTCTGGATGTTTGGGGTTGGAGGAGATATCTGAGCTTATGTTTTAATAGAGGACAGTCATGTTCTCTTAGGTTGGTTCAAAGTGTGGGAGAATGAGGGCGTTTCATAGATAGAACAAGACCATCATAGGTTGAGAAGGAATATGTGGACACAGGAGAATTTCTGTGTGGCTGGATATTCAAAGTCTTGAAGAATAGTGTAGCAAACAGAGAAGTTATACATTGCAAGAAAGGAGCTATGAGATGAAGTGGGAACACAGACTGCTCTACTTGGTCTGCTTGCCTTTTGTAGAACTTGGAGTTAAATAACTTGGGATGTGTACAACTTCCCCACTCCTCCTTTGGCCACACCTTCAATTTCTTTAGCCATTTGTATCTTCTGCATGGTGTCTAAATGCCTTTCAGTGGGTGACTTCCGGTTTCAAGTATCCTATTGTGGTCATTGCCCCCTAAATGGTACATTTTAGTTGTAAGTTCCAGTATGTATATTTGCTTTTGGAACTATTTTTATCATAGAAATTTTCTCCTAGGAGTAATGATGGAAATAATATTAGCAGTACAAATCCTATCTCACAGATGAAGAAAATGAAGAAACCCAATAACATTTGCAGAAATTGAAATACACAATGAGTGAGAAGATGAAATATACACAATCATTTGTTTTTACTTTCTTTGCTCAAAATGACAGGCTCTGTGGCCTCTTGAGAAAATGTCTATATTTTTATTAGAAAATGATAAATAAATTGTAAATTCTGCCATAAACTGTTTTCTCATAATCTTTCTTAAATTTGTCTCACTTTTCTTAGTTTCCTAATAACTCTTTATAAGTTTTGGCACAGTGGACTTTGAAAAGGCAGGGTTACAAATAACTTTCTAGTTTTAGCTACTAAGCACAGGAGAGTTTTGGAACTCTCTCATAACAGACTAATTTCCAAAGAAAATAACATTTATTCGTCCTGAAGGGCTGTGATATTGAGGGATCAGAGGTAAAATCTGACTATTATGTGAAGATAATTTGAGAAATATAAATAAGGGAGTGCTTCTAATTAGCACTTACAATATGGACTTGAGACTCAAGAAAGTCTTATTCATACATTTCTTGATTTTTTTTCTCCCTTAGGTTTTCATAATCGGAGAAACAGAAGGACAGGCTAACAGAAATACCAAAGATACCATATAAAAGGGACCCTTTGGGTGTTAAACAATTTGATTTGCAAATGTCTAGACCTTTCGTTAAAGAATCTAAAAAAGACAAATATGAAACATCACTTCCAATAACTCCCTTAAAGTTCAGTGTAATAGGAAATGATTCCTCGTCTTTACAGTCTTATACATTACTTGGCTGAGAACGTGTGCCTTGCTCCTGTTTCTATCCAGGGTTTATCATATTGCTGGCACACCATGAATGTTAACAACCAAGTGTGGAGATTTAAGTTTCAAAGACTGCTGAGGGTGTGAAACCTACATATCTAGGAAATACTGAGGAATAGCCCAGCCAGGATCAAAGGATTTGTTTCTGTGAGCTGCCAAAGTTAGTAATATAAGTGGAAACTATAGTTAATATAGACAGATGTCAAACAAAGCCAAGTGGAAAGAATAGGAAACAAAAATATTAAATGAAACAGCAATGTGCTGACTGGGTTGGGACTTGGAGAATTGGGTTTTGAATCTCCTGAAGAAGTCTGCCCTATGAGAGACTTAAACAAAGATTTTTTTTTCTTTTATTAAGTCATATATACATAGATCATGAATACAGTTTTGCCTTTGTGGGAGTCAATGTGTTGACTATTTGTACAAATTGGAGTGCTTACATCCAACTAATTAACATAGCTTTCATCTCAGTTACTTAATCACAGTGTTAAGACATTTGTATTCAATACTTGATAGATTTGACTTGTACCCTTGCAATATGCTCCATAGGTGTGGTCCCACCATTAACCCTCCCTCTATCAAACAACCCCACTCCCTTCCCATTTCCCTCCCCCTCCCTCCTTCATCCTGGGGTATAGTTGTGATTCATCTTTCATATGAAAGTGTGAGTGATTATAAATTGGTTTCATAGTAGTAATGAGTACGTTGGATATATTTTTTCCATTCCTGAGATACTTTACTAAGAAGAATATTTTCCAGCTCCATTCATGTAAACATAAAAGAGGTAAAGTCTCCATCTTTTTTAATATTGCATAGTATTCCACTATATATATATATCAGAATTTATTAATCCATTCATGGGTTGATGGACTCTTGGACTTCCATGACTTGGCAATTAAGAATTGAGCTGCAATGAATAATCTGGTGCAAATATCTTTGTTGCCAAGTGATTTTAGGTCTTTTGGATATACACAGAGCAGAGAAATTGCAGGATCAAGCAGCAGGTCTACATTTAGGTCCCTGAGGGTCCTCCAAACTTCTTTCCAAAAGGAAGTACTAGCTTGCATTCCTACCAGCAGTGCAGAAGTGTAACCTTTTCTCTACATCCTTGCCAACATCTGTAGTTTTGGGATTTTGTGATGTAGGCTACTCTTACTGGAGTTAGATGGTATCTCAAAGTGGTTTTAGTTTGCATTTCTCTAATGATTAAAGATGATGAGCATTTTTTCACGTGTCTGTAGACTGTGCACTGTCTTCTTCAGAGAAGCTTCTGTTCATGTCTCTTACCCACAATGAAATGGGATCACTCATTCTTTTCTTGCTAATACATGTGAGTTCTCTGTGGATCCTAGTTATTGGACCTTTGTTGGAAATATAACCTGCAAAAATCCTCTCCCATTCTGAGGGCTATCTACTTGCTTTACTTACTGTGTTCTTGGCAGTGCAGAAGCTTTTAAATTTGATCAGACCCCAGTAATGTATTTTTGATGTTGCTTCAATTCCCTGGCAGATGCTCCTCACAAAGTATTCTCCCAGGCCAATTTTTTCAAGCATTTCCCCTGCACTTTCTCTAAGAATTTTTATAGTTTCATGTCTTAAGTTTAAGTACTTTGACCAGTGAGAGTCAATTTTTGTTAGAGGAGGAAGGTGTAGGTTTAGTTTCAGTCTACTACAAGTCACCAGCCATTTCACCCAGCACCATTTTTTAAATAGGGAATCTTTCCCCCCCATTTATATTTTTGATAGGCTTATCAAAGATCAAATGATGATATGTCTCTGGGTTTATCTCTTGGTTTTCAATTCTGTTTCATACATCTACCTCTCTATTTTTGTGCCAGTACCATGCTGTTTTGATTACCATAGATTTATAGTATAGTTTGAAGTCTGGTAGCATGATTCCTCCTGATTTGTTTTTATTTCTGAGTAATATCTTGGCTATTTGGGGTTTTTTCTGTTTCCATATAAAATGGAGTACTATTTTTCCAGATCTTTAAAGTATGACAGAAGTGCTTTAATAGGGATTGCATTAAATCTGTAGATTGCTTTGGTTACTATAGACATTTTAACAATGTGATTCTTCCCAGCCACGAGCATGGTATGTTTTTTCATTTGTTAACATCTTCAGCTATTTCTTTTCTCAGAGTTTCATAGTTCTCTTCATAGAGATCTTTCATGTCCTTAGTTAGATACACTCCCAGATATTTCATCTTCTTTGGCACTATTGTAAAAGGGATATAGTCATTGATTTTTTTTTTCACCTTGACTATTGTTGGTATATATAAAGGCTACGGATTTGTGAGTATTGGTTTTATATCCTGAGACACTGCTGTATTCCTTGATCACTTCTAGGAGTTTTGTAGTTGAGTCCCTAGGGTTTTCCAGATATACAATCATATCATCTGCAAAGAGTGACAGTTTGATCTCCTCTGATACTATTTGGATACCTTGATTTCCTTCTCTTGCCTGATTGCAATGGCTAAGACTTCCATTACAATGTTAAAAAGTAGTGGAGACAATGGGCGACCTTGCGTGGTTCCTGATCTGAGTGGAAATGATTTCAATTTTACTCCATTCAGTATGATATTGGCTGTGCGTTTGCTGTAGATGGCCTCTATCAGTTTAAGTAATGTTCCTT
The DNA here is from genome assembly GCA_963574575.1 of Galagoides demidoff. Classification (NCBI taxonomy): domain Eukaryota; kingdom Metazoa; phylum Chordata; class Mammalia; order Primates; family Galagidae; genus Galagoides; species Galagoides demidoff. Next base: position 39,828 of record CAUYQV010115935.1, read on the forward strand.
CTATACTTATTTTCTTAAGCATTCTGATCATGAAAGGGTGCTAGATAGTATCAAAAGTTTTTTCTGCATCAATTGAGAGAACCACGTGGTCTTTGTTTTTTATTTTGTTTATGTGATATGTTATATTTATAGATTTACATATATTGAACCATTCTTGGGACCCTGGGATGAAACCCACTTGGTCATGATGTATAATTTGTTTGATGTGTTGCTGGATTCTGTTTGTTAGGATCTTCTTGAATATTTTTACATCAATACTCATTAGAAATATTGGTCTATAATTTTCTTTTCTTATTGGGTCTTTTCCTGGTTTGGGGATCAGGGTATTTGCTTTATAGAATGTGATGGGAAGTATTCCTTCTTTTTCTATGTTTTGGAAAAGGTTAAGTAATATAGGTACTAGTTCTTCTTTAAAGGTTTGGCAGAATACTGATGTGAAGCCATCTGGTTCCAGGCTTTTCCTTTTGGGGAGATATCTTATAGTTGATGCTATTTCAGAACTCAATATAGGTTTGTTCAACATTTCCACTGGCATGTTTCCAAGTATTGGTCTATTTCCTTCAGATTTTCATACTTCTAAGAATAGAGTTTTTTGTAATATTCATTGAGGGTTTATTGAATTTCTGAGGAATCTGTTGTTATTTGGCCTTTATCATTCTGATTGATGAAATTAGGGATTTTAGTCCTTTATTTCTGGTTAGGTTAGCCAAAGGTTTACCTATTTTATTGACCATTTCAAAAACCAACTTTTTGATTGATTGATCTGTTGTGTAATTCTTTTGTCTTCAATTTAATTCTGCTCTGATTTTAGTTATTTCTTTTCTTCTGCTGAGTTTGGGGTTGGAATGTTCTTCCCTTTCCAGTTGCTTGAGATGTCACATTAAGTTGTTGACTTCCTCTCTTTCCATTCTTTTGAGGAAATCTTGCAACGCTATAAATTTCCCTCTTAGGACTGCCTTTGTGGTATCCCAGAATTACATTCTGGTAATTCGTGTCTTCATTATTGTTTTATTCCAAAAATTTGGTAATTTCCTTCTTAATCTCATCTATGACCCAGCTATCATTCAGCATGAAGTTATTTAGTTTTCATGGTTTTGTATGAGTGTGCAGATTCCTGTTGTTACTGAGTTCAACTTTTATTCCATGATGGTCCAAGAAGATACAAGAAATAATTTCTATTCTTTTAAATTTGCTGAGGTTAAACTTATGATCTAAGATGTGATCAATTTTGGACAATGTTCCATGGACTGATGAGAAGAATGTATTTCAGTTTTGTTAGGATGAAATGTTCTGTAGATGTCTATTAAATCCAATTGTTGAATGGTTAAGTTCAAGTCTAAAATTTCATTGCTTAGTTTCTTATTGTGGGATCTGTCCAACACTGCCAAAGGAGTGTTAAAATTTCCGACTATTATGATGCTGGAGGAAATAAAGTTGCTCATGTCTGTTAGAGTCTGTCTCATAAATTGAGGTGCCTTCTGGTTGAATACATAAATGTTAATAATTGAAATTTCATCATGTTGAGTATTGCCCTTAACAAATATGAAGTTATGAAGTGACTATCCTTATCTTTCCCTACTTTTGTTGGTTTAAAACCTATTATATCTGCAAATAAAATTGTAACACCTGCTTTTTTCTGATTTCCATTTGCCTGAATTATAGATGACCATCCCTTCAACCTGAGTCTATATTTATCTTTTAAGGTAAGATGAGATTCTTGCATACAACAGGTATCTGGCCTGAGTTTTTATATCCAGTCAGCCAATTTGTGGCTCTTTAGAGGACAATTTAAGCCATTCACATTAATTGAGAATATTGATAAGCCAGATAGTATTTTGGGTATTGAGTTTTTCAAAAGCCCAATGGACATTTTTAATTCTTTTGCCACTGTGGAAGTTGGAATTTGATCACAAGTTTCTGAGTCAGTTTACTTTGATGGTAGAGGATTGTGCTTGTCATTGTGGAGGATGTGTCTGAGAATATCCTGGTTTAGTTATGGCAGATTTCTTCAGCATCTGAATGTCATTAAAGTATTTAATTTCTTCATCATAAATGAAACTCAGTTTAGCTGGATACAGGATCCTGGGTTGAAAGTTATTTTGTTTTAGGAGGTTAAAGGTCAATGACCATCCTCTTCTAGCTTGAAAAGTTTCAGCAGAGAGATCTGCAGTCATTCTAATATTCTTGTAGGTTATGGTTTTCTTATGTCTGGCTGCTTGTAGAACTTTTCCCTTCATATTAACTTTGGCAAAGTTAATTATTATTTATCTAGGAGATGTTTTATTTGGATTGAGTTGTACTGGGGTTCTGAAACTGTCTGCTATCTGGATTTCAGAATCTCTTGCAATGTTTGGGAAGTTCTCTTCAATTATCTTTTAGAGTATAACATCTAGGCCTTTTGAAGCAACCTCTTCTCCTTCAGGGATTCCTATAAGGCTAATGTTTGCTCTTTTGGAGTGGTCCCACAATTCTCTAATGGAATGGTCTGTTTTTGCTCTCCACTTCTTTTCCTCTTTTAGCATTTAGGAGCATTCAGAAGCTTTGTCTTCAATATCAGAGATCCTTTCTTCTGCCTGCTCCATTCTTTTACGGGGATTCCACTGTATTTCTCAGATCTTTGAGGGCTGCAAGTTCTTGCCTCCATGTGTCAAAATCTTTGGTGATTTTTGTCTTTGAATCCATTGAATTTTTGAGACAATTTTTGAATTACTCCTTGAAATTCTAATTCCATCTTTTTCTCCATTCTGTTAATCTTATTTGCCATCCAAATTCTGAACTCAATTTCTGACATCTTAGCCATTTGTTTATGAATGGGATCATCTGGTGTGTCTGTTTTGTCATTCCTTGGGGGAGTTGATCTGCTCTGATTGTTCATGTTGCCAGAGTTTTTCTGCTGATTCTGACCCATGATTACTTTTCACCATTTGGCTAGATGGGCAGGTAAGGTAAAATTTTATTGGGGGCTCCTGGAGTTGTGATTAACCAGCCCGTTGCCAAGGTACTGGGACTGGTGACTGTAGCTTTTCCCCCTACAGCTTTGCAAAGGACCCGTACATTATTATAGTCTGAGGCTCTGGGGATCTGCTTGGTGTGGTGGGGTTAGGTGGCTCTGTCTTATATTAAGCTGGTCTTTGTCCAATCCTAGTGGATCAGTGACTCTGGGTTGAAGTCTCAGCTGTGGAGAAATACAAGCAACTAAGACACCCTGCCCCCCACAGACAATAACCGGAAGAGGAAAATCAACCCTTCCCACTACCACACAACCAGGATACCACCGGAGATGTACCCTGGTCATTGGGCAGGTCAGGAGTTCCAAACCAGTTGACCCAGTCAGTACCAATTCTCAAGTGGGAGAGTTCAAAAGGTCTCCAAGAACTAGATAGCAGAGGTCTTCCTCTGGTGCTCTGTGGAGTCAGAAGGTCCCAAACAGTAGCAAAGTTGGACCAAGGGGCTGGTGTCTCTTTCCTACCTTGCACCTCTTTCATACCCAGTCACTAGGCTGTGATTCTGCTCCCTCCAATAAGCAGATGTGCCAGGGCTTTGCACCTGCCAGAGTCAAAGGAAAGTCAATGCCCTCTCAGCCCAGCCACCACCCTCTGCTGCCAACTGGCTGGGAGAACTGAGACCTGCCTTTCTCAAGTACTCAATGGCAACTGGGGAGTATTCCACCTGAGCTCAATCCAAATCTGAGGATAACAAGTCAGCAAATGATTTTCTCCCTCAGCCACCAAGGCCTTGCCCCACCTGCTCTGCAGCACTGATATCCCTATGGGGTAAGGTCTTTCTCTGGCAGTCTTCAGAGTTGAGGAGGTGTCTCTCCAAGATTAGACCCCAGCAGGATCACTCTATTGTTGCTGAATCTTTGTGGGAGGTATTCCTGTGCAGCTCCCAGGCAGCTCCCACCACCAGGGAGGTGGCTGTAGGGCAGCTCTGGGAGCTCAGGGCATGCAGCTTCAGGAGCAGGGTGGGCACAACAGTGGCTCTGGTAGGGTGGGGCACAGGGCTCGTGGCTCTGGCAGGGCAGGGAGTGCAGCAGGTGGCTCCAGTAGGGTAGAGTGCAAGGCTATAGCAGGGTGGTACAGTGTGGCTTGCAGGCCTCCTCCAGCAGTTGGACTGCACTTTCAAGAGCCAAATCTGAAAGCCTCCCCCCATTTGTCTGCACTACTGCTGGGCTCACTGTTACAGTGCAGCTTTTCTACCACAGTCCTTGCAGTTCCCAGACCTGGCAATGAACTGCAGACATTCCAGTCTCTGCAGGGGTTAGGCTTCTGGACCTTCAGGCAAGGGGGAAGGGGTGACCTGGAAGTTCAAAATGGCAAGGAAAACATTAGTTCAACTTTCATGCCTGGCAAGAGAATGCTCAGGGTCACAGCAGGGTCCCTCTGGAGAAGTAGTCCCCACTTCCTGCAACTCTCTCCTGTGGACAAGAGGCCCTCAGTACACCGCTCACCTGTAGAAAACCTATGGGTGAGCAAAAAAAAAAACTCTCTTGGGGGAAGGGACAGACACTTTTCCTTTGGGATGAGTTTTGTACCTGAAATTTACTTTCTTGGAGTCACAGCTTACCTCAGCAGAGGATAGTGCAGTTACCACTCTTCTCTCTCAGCTCAGCTCCTCGTCTTTAGCTTTATTGGGTACTTTCTGGTCATTATCCTTCCTTCTGTACAGGAGCTTCTGTTGAAAGATGTCTCCAGTCAGCCATCTTGCCCCTCTCCCCTTAAACAAAGATTTTGCAGTAAAGTGAAAATTTTCCTCAGTACGTAACCCCTTCCCAAACAATATAGGATTTCTGATGAAGGCTTGGGTTTTGTTCTCTGCTATTATTTGTGAATAAATGTGCTTTTAATATGTTGCTTTTATATTACTATCATGTGATATTGTCACTATCTGCTCCTCTCTCATTTACCCATATTCAGCATTCTTGAAGATCCAAGATCATTAGCTGTATTAGTCTATCTGGACTGCTAAAACAAAATGCCATAAAGTGGGTGGCTTATAAACAACAGAAATGTATTTCTTACAGTTCTGGAGGCTAAAAAGTCTATGACCAAGGAGCTGGGAGACTCGGGAACTAATGAGTTCCCGCTTTCTAGTTAATAGAAGGTGCTTTCTCATTGTACCCTCACATGGTATAAGGGGTGAGAGATACCTATCGCACATCTTTTATAAGAGCCCTAATCCCTAATAATATTCCAAGGGACTCACATACAATATCTATTATCTAATTTGAAACCTAGGTAGTGACTCTTTCTCAAAAGATTCCTCTAGTTAATAAGAGTATCAAATCCTATTTTATGCTGGTTATTACCTGAGTTTTGAGTGAAAGCAGGACTGACTGGCCCTGAAGAAGGTCCCTAAATTCAAGGTCAGCTTGAGAGGGAGGTGAGAGAAAACATCTCCACCCTTCTAGGACACACAGCCCTTGGTCTATGAAGTCTTAGTGGTGGGTTTGCAATAGCTCACTTACTAAGAGGGCTTCTTTCTTCGGCAATACTAGACATAGCATACAGTGACCTCAGAGGGGAGTGGAGCACCATCTGCTAAGGCTGACCCTGTGAAGAGCCCTGAGCTCTAAATCCTAAGCCAGTGCCTGTTTAGCTAAAAGGAACATGGTTTTCATGGGAAATATGCCAAGTTTGAGAGGGTCATAAACATCATGGGAAAAATATGAGGTAAATAGGAAAACTGGTGAGGATTATTAACATCAACATTAATGATAATTATTATATTATTTAATATTTATTATATATTTGCTATAAATTAAGTTTTGTTTTTTTTTGAGACGGAGCCTCAAGCTATCCCTCTGGGTAGAGTGCCATGGCATCACAGCCCATAGCAACCTCCAACTCCTGGGCTCAAGCAAGTCTCCTGCCTCCGCCTCCCAAGTAGCTGGGACCACAGGTGCCCGCCACAACGCCCAGCCATTTTTTGGTTGTAGCCATCGTTGTTTGGTGGGCCCAGGCTGGGGATTCGAACCCGCCACCTTAGGTGTACATGGCTGGCGCCTTAGCCGATTGAGCCACAGGCGCCGAGCCATAAATCAAGTCTTATACTGACTACTTAAATTCAGTGTTTCATTGAATCCTCTCAGCAGCCTTGTGAGTTAAGGACTATTATTCTTCCCATTTTCAGATAAGATAGCTAACAAAAAGAATAAGAAATTAGCTGAAAATTACACAGCTACCAAGCATTTGACTAGTTCCACACATAGCTCAGTCTGACTCAGAATCCCATACTCTTTCCACTACACCATGCTCCCCATAAACAAACATAGGCAAAGCCAGTGAGAAATCAGAAAGCAAGTTTATTATTTCATCTTGTTGCACTGTGTTGTGGGAAGTACACAGGGCTGTAAAATATTATCTCTATCCCCCAGAATGTTAATCTGTGATTTTTCCCATTGATTCTATTCATGTTTCATTTATCCTTATTTCAGACCTAAAAAGTAATCAGAAAGATTCAAAGATTCAAAAGAAATCAGAAAGCAAGTTGCTCATTATTTCATCTTGTTGCATTGTGTTGTGGGAAGTACACAGGGCTGTAAAATATTATCTCTACCCCCCTAGAATGTTAATCTGTGATCTTTTCCATCAATTCTGTTCATGTTTCATTTATCCTTATATCAAACCTAAAAAGTAAAATTTACCCTGTATCCAACTGAAGGGCTTATTTTTAAATTTCTAAAACTCAGCATGGGTCAAATGTTAGTAAATATTGCTAGACTTACAGACGATACTGATATAATATACTAAGGACAGCGAAATTACTTAGAAGTTGGATTTTTAAGTGCTCGCTCCATGCCACTGCTTATAACTTATAAGACCAACATGGAAAATCTATCTCCAGTTTATTAATGAAAGTTGATAAAGTGGGACTTTATCAGATAAAAGGGAGGAATATACCAGGGTCCATGGAATTTTAGGGAAAAGGGAAGCCTTTAATTGGGTGAGGAAAAGTAGAATTTGAGTTATAACCTCTTCCATGGGCCGTTTATGAGCACACAGTCATTAACATCTATCCCCAGGTTCCCAAGCAGGAAGCAGGAAAAGCAACAAACCAGAGAAAGTTCTGAGCCCCCTTTGAACTTTATAGAAAGGCACTTTATAAATCCTAGGAAAATGAATTTATGTTATAATTTGTCTAGGGTGACTCTGAGTTAAAATTCTTTTGAAAACAGGGCCCGTCCCATACACCTTATGGAAAATCACCTCCCCCCACCCCCACCAGTGTAGCCCCTGTGTGTCAACTTGTTCTCTGTTGCTCTGTGAGTTCCCTCAGACTTCCTTTCCTGTGTACCTACATTAAAGGTGTTAAGAAATATACCATAAAGAAAAAGATCCTATTCAATAGGGGCCTAGAAGAAGGAAAGATGAATCTAGCCTTTTGTCCTGAAGTGGAATGAATAGTCATCCCTGAGTGTTGATAAAACAAGATTTTAATCAGCCATATATGGTTGCAACTTAATTGGCAATCAGATCTGCTTTCTGTGCAGGGGAGTATATTTGTATGTGCTCATTTTTTTTTAATGTGTTCCAAACCCTTGTAGTTGAGTTGATTTTTTTTTTTTTTGCAATAATGATATGCTTTCAGTAGTGTGTCATTTTCTTTACCCTTGTCGAGAGATAACATACAATTAGGGAGTGATGTCAGCCTATAACATTTTGGTGTAAATTTTTGGTCGCACCAAAATACCGGGCTCCTTAACAAAGCTGGCAGACACATCTTTTGGCAGCAGCTGCTCGCCATGTGATTTAAAACTTCCTGTCACTATAATTGATGTGTTTTTATTCTTTCCATTTCCTGAAGCCTGATCAGAATTAAAATTGCTTTTGGAATTTCCTGTCAAAGCAACTCATTTATTCGCTGAGCTGTGCACCTTGATTGGACATTGCCTTCAGCAAGAGTCAGGTAGGAGATTGCTGGGAATTAACCTCCCCACACAGGTTTGATGGCCATGCACAGCACATCCGCACACACACACAGATTGTCCATCATATGGTAAACTTGTCCTAATGGAAACTTCACATGCAAAATGTTAGTGATTGGAATATCAAACTTGGCCACCGGCAGGGGCCTCTGGTTTTTCTGTTAATTTAGAAAGTCCCACTGAGTTTTCAACTGGTTGTCTCACCACTGAATTTTGAAGTCTATTGGAGACTCTTGGAACAAGACTTTGCTATGCTCCTAGTTTAGATAACATGACAAAACATGTTTAATTTCCCTAAGCCCATTTCTCCTACCTTTCTGCGCCCCATATGTTATTTACATGTGATGTCTTAGGGGTGGTTGGGTATAAAAGATGAGGGGTTCTGAAATATGCCCTAGAAGGCATTTGCTCACAAATGTGTGAACCGGGATAACTATAAAAATTCAGGTTGAGGGTATAATAGAAGGCAGTGGAAGAATCTAAATTCTAGTTTGTTGTTGTTTCCTTTATTTTTTACATCTGAAAGGAAAGTCCTATTCTGTGCAAAGGAAATTACTTTTTTGTGCAAAGGAAAGAATCACCAACTTGCCTCAATCAATCCCTGGCACAGAGGAATTATTTATTTCTCGATTATGACTTTGTCTTCTTTGAAAAATGACTGTTTGCAGATTGCAACAGATAAAAGAGAGAAACTTTTATAGACGTGAAGAAGAGATTGATTAAATTCAATGCCCTGGATAATGAGGACTGCTTTCATTTATATTAGTCATTAGACCCCAAGATTTCTTTATGGGAGTGAGAATCTCTTTAGGAAGAAAAAAAAAACCACAGCAACAAACTACCTTTTTGAAAACAATAACACAAAGCATTTAAAAAAGAGCTCCATATTGAAAACTTAACCTGCGTTGAATGTGCATGAGGCCGGGACTTTGTTTTGTTCATTGCTTACCCCCACCACCTAGTCAGTGCCTTACAAACTATAGAAACTCAAGTTATATTCATTGAATGAATGAAGGAACCCCGTTAGACTTGTAAAATCTCAAAGCAATAGAGAGGGGACTATATCATATCTGGAGACAGAGTGTCCCCAAGCTCTAAATAAGGAATCCCAAGTTAAAATCACAAAGGGAGCTTTAAAAATTGGAAAAAAAAAATTAATGCCCGAATTGATCCCTGGACCATTAAATATGAATCTTCTGGGATGTCAAAGTCACAGATCAAACACAGCCTTTCCCCAAACCAGATGCCCCAGGGTCTAATGTGTTAGTCCCACCAAGTCAGAATCATCCTGGATATTTTTAATTTATTAACCTAAGGCATTCAATCAGTCTTTGAAAACTGGAGATGGGGGAATAGTAGTTGGTGGGGAGAATAAAACACTCCTTCAGACACATTGTGGGATGAACTAAAAAAACACTTTAAAATCACAGGTAAGGATAACCTGTGGAGTGTTAGAAACCACCACTTTCATTTAGTGGTTCAATCATGTTAAGATATTCAGAGCAGAGCAAAGAAAAATTACATCACTAGATTGTTTTCCTGATCTTTAAGTTTTGAATATTTCCTTCTTTTCCTAGGAATATGCTCCAGGAATTTCTAACCCCTCATTGTCATCTGACCCCTTTCTTACCTCTGTATCTCTTTCACCTATTACACCCCAAACTCCTTGAATTTAGAGCAGCTCACAGAAATAACAGGTAAATAAAGATGCTCATTATCACAGCAGGTGCTTGCCTGTATTGCACACACAGGAAGTATCTGTTCCATGGAACACATGAATTTGCCCTGGTAATGATCAGGAAAGGATCTACATATGTATTTCTGCCTTCTAAGGCCACAGCCATGACTTTGGGAAATGGCCTGCAGGGGGCACCCAAGGCTCCGTGCATTGGGAAGCCCCTCCTTCTGCATTTTCGGCAGTGCTCCATTGCCTGTGCTCAGCAAGCCACTGGAAAGGAATCCTAGTTTTTGTTTTTCTTCAAATTTCCCTTCCCCTTTAATTTTTGTTTCCTTCTTATGACATTCTGCTGTTCTTTGCCACAAACCATTACAAAACAACCCATACAAGAAGTTTGCCTCCTCCTTGGCTAGGGTAGAAGGCTCTCTGGAAACCACAAAGCCACATCCCTAGGGAACAGTAGCTTTATTAATATAATAATCACCATCACCATGGCCTGGTTACAATACACACATTGCTTTAGAAAGAAAAATGAGGACAACCTGGGGTTTGCTGGAGAAGCTGCACTTGAGGTTAGATGGGTATAGTTAAATTTGGAGTCAAGCTGAGGTCATTGCTGAGGAGATTTGGAATTGGAAATCCATGTGGAAAATGGTTGCCCCATGGAAGCTATCCACTCACCATTAAAACTCATTTTGAATGATATCAGATAGGAAAAACACAAGGGTTTGATTCCATAACAGACTTGGGCTTTTCTTGACGTCTTGGTTATTTGAAAAAGAGGCTTTATGGTATTTACTCTTTGCCATCCATCTTCCATTGCTCAGAGAAATCCTTGTAAAAATTAAATTAAGAAATGTATTGGAAAAAACATTACCATGCGTCTTCCATGAAATTTTTATTCTAAATAACATAAAGGGGATGTATTATCCAATATCGAATAGTTTATACTTTATTCCTTCTAAATAAGCTTAATATAGATATATTTTTAGAAAAGCTGAGTATATTTAATGAAATTTTTCTCCATTTGAAATTGGAATAAAAAGAAAATATTAAATATTAAAAGAGTCTTTTAAATTCCTCTTTGATTGTTTCCTGGATATAGAGAAGGGAAGAAAAAAAATAAAGTGTAACAAATAAACAAACTTGGCCGCCTCTTTCTTGAATAACCATGTCAGCTTGGATGCAAATGACTCAAGAAAAAGCAGCCCGACTAAGTGTCCTGGAGCCTCTGGGACAGGCAAACTGCTGACATGGCAGTGGCTACATTTCCAGCTGATTTTAGGCCTCAGTAACTATCCCTTTCAGCCTAAATGATGCTCTGCAGTAATTGACTAGTGCCCAGTTGGGTTGGAGCACAGTTCTTTTGGAAGCTGTTCAGACCAACTTTGATGGCCTGTGAGTGATGGGCCAAAATCAGACTGGTTTCCTGGAGCCTGAGGTATAATACAGGCTGTAGTCAAAGGGCCAGAGTTCTCTGAATGCTTAATAGAATGCATCATTGGATCCGTTTGCTACCTTTACCATATTGAAGAATAACAAATAACAAATGAATATGAGCTATGCTATTACCTTCAAACTAAAGCAGAATATACACTAAATGTCATTTCTAATCGCCTGTAAGTTTGACAGGTCATTTCTCTTTTTTTGTCTTAATATTACCTTATACTCATTCTCTTCCCTGCCGCCAACAATAGTTGCTCTTGAACTGCTTTCAATATGTTGACTTTTTAGGGCCCCAAATGCTCTTTTCAATACGAAATTTGCTTTACTTGACCAAAAATGCAATTTTAAGACATTTAATTCTCTGCAATAAGATTGCTTACTGGCATGTTTACTGATGGAAGCTATGGACTCCGAAGGACGTGAACAGATGAGTGAAGCCTAGCGTGGCTAGATGAGCGCTGCCATCTGCTTAAGGGCTGGCCAAACACCTGAATCATTTTGGCTAAAAACCCAGCCATTTCTTTTTTTTTTTTTTTAATTTTTTTATTGAATGATAACTATGTACATTAATACACTTCTGGGGTACAGTGTGGGGTTTTCACATGCAATCTGAAATACTTCCATCAAACTGATCAACACAGCCTTCATGTCATTTAAAACCCAGCCATTTCATTATTCTGAATGCATACTAGAAATCACTGCTTTACAGAGGTGGCCTCAATCAAGAACAAGAACTGATTTTCCTGGTGAGGCTGAATATTTAGGAGAGTAAGAAGATCCCAAACGGATCCTCTAGCTTTAGAGAGCTGGTAGGTAAAATGATCCAGGTTTCCTGAACCCACGGGAGTGTCAGATGAGTTGTTTAGAGTAATCAGTGACGTTGCTTCTTTAGCTGCTGTCTGCAAATACTGGGATTTAAGAGTGGCTTTAGAGTGACTATTCTCAAAGTGAAAGTTAGAAAACTCCAGGTGGCCTTTCTTGTCCTTTCCCCAAGAATAATTGTGTACATAGTATACGAGCCCAGGAGATAATTGAAGGCTGACTTCTTGTTCTCCAACAGAGTATTTTTTTTTTCAGCAGAACTGAAATGGTTAGCATGCAGAAAAATACATAAAATATTAAACTAAAATATGTCTGTCTAGGGATCCATTTAGTTCCCTCCAAATAGTTCGTTTCTTTGTGAATGCCAGTATGTTTATATATATTTAAATGCCCCATTTGCTACACTGGTTTTAGCTTCTTGTTAGCATCACTTCTTGTTAGCGTGATGTTCTACAGCACAAGGCAGCTGAAGAAGTGAAACATGTGTTGAAAAATTTATGCAGTGTCCTTAGTTTCTTTCATTAAGAGAACCAAGAATAATAGGCACATATTATAAGCTTGCTGTGTTAAGCAATATGTTACAGCTACGCTTGACAGACATCTTGTTTACATTCGCGTTATATATTGGGGAAACCACAGCATTTTAAGAACGTGGCATTTTTTAAGTAATATTTATACCATGCTTCCATGCATGGGAAACTTAGTCATCTAAACCCATGATATGTTTTAAATCCACTTGTCTCCTCCTCCGAATGAAATATTCCAAGTGCTTTCTCCCCATAGTGGGGAGTTCAACATGTTCTTTATTGGGGCCGTTCTAATTACTACCAAGGAAAAGCCCCGGACCATGCCCTCCGTTTATTAAAACAATGGCTCATCTTATTTCAGTTTGGTTTAATTTATGTGTGAAAACTTTACCCCATCTTTCCTCCATGGAGAACGGTATGAAAACTATCTTTCTATTTCTTCGGTGTTTTTGTTTTTTAAAAAGCACTGGCCATCTCTAGTGTTTTAACAAACACTGGCTGACTTGGAAACCTTCCTTAACCTTGTTGAGCACTGTACAGTTGTTAATGGGCATGAGATATCCTCTTGGTGCAGACCCCCTCGGCATGCACAGTATTGAAGTACTCCACAGCCAGATCCGTGTAGCACATTCAGTAAAGCTACCTTTCCTGCCGCTGAGAAGAAATGTGAAGTGGGGGAAGGGGGCAGCTTAATATAGTTAGTATTTTTATAGAAAGTACTGAATGTTGAAGGTGGGAAAGAAGAACATATCTACCCTCTGTGACTGTTTACATCTTTTGGCACTGAGGTCCAACTCCACCTCTCCAAAGCGCTTTGCCCTGTTTTACCCATCCACTTCCAACTTCTATGAGAGAGTATTCATTTTGAAGGGTATGGCCCCTTCTATATCCTGAAGCATTCTTATCTAACTCCAACAGGGAGTAGCAAAGCTAGTCACAGCTGGTTCCGCTGCACAGTGACCCATGCCAAGGGCTGGAACCAGATGAAGTAAAGATGAAGAAAATATATAGAGTTGTAATAAAAGACGGAGCCATACACAGGAGGGACGCTAAAGGGAAGACAAAAGTCTGACGTGTTTCCACCCATGGAAAAACTCACTTTCATCCTGTAGGAACAGAAATGACATAATAGCATCATCATTTCCCAACCGCCACAAGTCACAGTTGAATGCTCCCACTTACCAGGCCTTGCCTGGTGCTTTGGGTCCCTTATTGATTTTATGCTTACAACAACTCCATGGGGATAAGTCTAATCATTCTTTTTTCATAGGTCAGTCAACTCAGGTTTACAGAGCTTGCAGAACTATGTGAGGGCTTACCCAATAACTTGTAGGGGCAGAATTTGAGTCCCTATTTGTTTGACTCCAAAGACTGAGAATTTGTATAACTGGCAGGGTGGGACAGGTTACTCAAATGCTAGGAAGTAGTGGCTGCTCCTCTCTGTGGGAGAATTTGGCTTAGAGCAGAAAGCAGTTCTCAAAGAGAGCATGGAGACAAAAGCAGGTGGAGGGCAGCAGCCCTGAGAATGTGTTACAGTTCAGCACATGTTGTGGCTTGATCAATCCAGTTTTGTCTAGCTTTGCTAGAGGCATTGATACTATGCCTGGGCAGCTGATAACTGGATTTGCGTGGCCCTTTATTTACTGTATATAGAGAGACTTAGACTGCCCCAAATCTGGCAACAACCATAGGTTACAGGGTCCTCAGCATCACAGACCACACGTGACACCATTTTCAGAGTACTGCTAGGAAAGACCTGGTTGTACCCAAGATCTCAGGCTCTTGATCTCATGTTCCTCTTTCCCTAGTTATCTATGGAAGATGGAGGCAGCAAAGTTTCAGAACAACTTCTGAATGGGCTGCTGGACAGAGGAGGAAGACAAGTTTTAAGAACTCACACTTGTGAGTCTTAAGCGGTGTGCTTTGCCTGGTTAATTGTGCAAAAGAGGAGTGACAGACATTCAACATGGAGAAATTGCTCAAATTATTTATGACAAAAATGGAGGGAGATGAAGAGACACATTATTAGTCAATGACAGACACAGGACATAACAGAAGGACATTTGTTTAGGATTTATACTCGTATGTTGATTAAGCCTGGGTAGATCACATACATACACCCAGACATATCCCTTATACACTTTTTGTAAATAGCAATGAAATAAGATCTTAAATTCTTAAAAAACTCTTTTCTTGAAATCTCAAATCCCTGAAAAGAGGCTTTTTCAGCTAAAGGTGAAGTACAGTAAAACCCTTGTAAGTTGACCATCCAAGGGACCACAAACTGGTCAGTATATGGAGGTGGTCAACATAAGGAACTAGGCCTGCTGGACTGATACATACACGTGGGGCCATGTCTAGTCTATGAAAACTAGGACAACTTAAGAGGTGGTCACTGTAGGGAGGTGGTTGACTATGGAGATTCTACCATAAATGTTTTCAAAATTGTTTTAGCTCCTTCTTTGGACTATCTGCCTGCCACTTGACTCTTTTCTGTATAACCCATTGGCATGATATTTCCATATTGATTTTCCTAACATTCTATGTGTCACTTCTATGTTCTATTAACAACCTTCAGAATTTTGAAATAGCCTATGCATAAACAAAATTGCTTGTCATTGATAGTAATGCTCTTCACAAGCTAGCTTCAACTTGCATTTCCAGGCTCATTTCTACAGTTTCCCTGTATTACTCCAGTTGAAGTAAATGGGTCAATGTATTATTTCTGACCTTTGTTTAAAGTGTTATTTTCACCGATAGTGCCTCCACTATTTTCTGTACCTATTGGAATGCCAATTAGAGCATCAAATTGATAGCCCAGAATTATAAACCATGGCAGGCAACAGAGAAGGTGTACATTGGCTTGGAAAGTAGTTGAGGCCATAAACAGCGGTAGCTCCAAAGTGGTTCCTTTGTGTTATATGTGCAGATGTTTCGTGTGTTACATGCGCAGAAACACTAAGGCAGATCTTGGTCCACTGGGTCAAAGAGATTGGGATGGAATTGGTCAGTACCCTGGATAGCTCCCGGGAGTCCAAATCCATGCTGGCGAGGTTCTATAGTTTGAGCTGTAGACCTACTCAGCTGCAGAGTTGGATTCTCAGCATTATTTTTAAAAAGAAGCCACTTTCTTCTTCCTCTCAACCTTAGCAACTCTGGATTCTGAGACTCATTCTGATATTGATGCTCTGTCTGTTCTGACTTGTTTTTTGCAGTTTTAGGCTGGGGCTGGGTTTGAACCCGCCACCTCCAGTATATGGGCCTAGCTCCCTACTCCTTAGAGCCACAGGTACCACCCGTCTGTTCTGACTTGTGCTTCACTTTCTTGGGGTCCCCGATGAAGGATATATCAGCTACTTTACTGAATGAGTCATTGCAGTGGTTCTCAACCTGTGGGTCATGACCTCTTTTTAACAATGAAAATACATTGCGGCATTAGGAAGGTTGAGAGCCACTGCTTTGGGGGCTTTGTCGTTCTTAGGGCAGACATAGGGACTGGATGTATGATAACACTGCATCATTTCTGGGATGTTTTCTTTTTCATAGATGACATTTCAATTTCCTACCAACCTTGTGAGCAGGCTAAGAGTTTGCCTATTTGAAGTTAAGCCTCAATCTTACTTTTACCTTGACTTATCTACTGACCAGCCCAATGCAAATGGAACCCTCTCTCTCATCTGAACTGGAATACTTTGTGGTTTTCCTAGTCACTCATTTCAGCATTAATGATATAATTTTATAAGCTATCTTTTAAATTCCAGTGTCTTACCTCTACAACTGGGTTGTGTGCCTCTTGGGGTGTACTTCTTATCAACAGGGCTTCCCAATGCTAAGTACTCACAGAGGATGCACTGCAGATTTTTACATTAAATTTATTTTGAGGAGAATACAGAGAGAATAATTTTTTCTGACATGTGTTCAGTCAGTAGCCTTTTTCTATTATATGTCAAATAATTTCTCGAAGTTCCTATTTCTTCTAGAAACCTTCTCCACAATGTGGTATAGTGAACATAGAATGAGCTATTGTGAGCCAGAGAGAACAAGGTTTGCATTATTATTCTTCCATTTACCAGTGTAACCTTTAGCAAGTTACTTAATCCTTTTGAGTTACGGTTTCCACATCTGTAAATAGGAAAAGAACATTTACTGCATATGATGTTCAGGAATATTAAATGAGATATTGTAAATAAAGGGTCTTGATCACTTGATACAGAATGAAGGGCTCAATACTTTTTTTTTTTTTGTTGAGACAGAATCTTACTCTGTTACCCTGGGTAGAGTGTCATGGTGTCATAGCTCACAGCAAGTCTTGGGCTTGAGCAGTCCTCTTGCTTCAGCCTCCTGAGTAGCTGGGACTACAAGTGCACACCCGCACACTGGCTAGTTTTTCTATATTTAGTGTAGACAGCGTCTCATTCTTGCTCAGGTTGGTCTCAAACACCTGAGCTCAAGCAATCCTCCTGCCTCAGCCTCCCAGAGTGAAAAGATTACAGGTGTGAGCCACTGTGCCTGGCCTTGAAGGGCTCAAATCTTAATGATTCTCTTCCTATTTGTCAGACACATGTGACTCTTTTTTAAATAAAACTTTCCTGATTGTTTTAAAAACACTGCCTTTAGGTGTTTTCCACATGTGTTCACAGTGGGTCCCTGATCACAGTGAAGGATTTATCTTCCACTTTTCATTTATTCCAAGAATGGGTCTTTTTCCTCAGTACAAAACTGAGATTTAGTTGCTATATTCAACATATAAAGGACAGACTTAAGCTTTATGCTTGTATTTCTTGAGGTGAGGGATAACATTTATCGTTGTGGAAATCAGGCTTTTATTTACCAAAAGCCCCATTGTCAAGCAACCTGACAGAATACAGTCTCCTAGGTCACCAAGAAAATGAAATATACACGCCCAGCAGTGCTCATGACACAGTGGGCAGCCCAGTCTTTATTGCTTACAAATGGATGGCTCTCAGAGACTGCGAAGGAAAAATCTTAGTAGAATAACCTGAGTATTTATGAAAGAAAACCAAAGCATTTTAGCTGAGCTTCCATCTCTTTAAACAATACCAGTCGCAGAAATGTGGTTTCATAGTCATTTAAAATACAGTTTACAGAGGAATTAAGCTAAATCACTTAAGCTCCCCAGCAGCTGTGCTTCCCTAGCTTTCCTACCAGGATCTGCTTGTGGATTGTCCCCTTTGAAATCCACAGCTCAGTAAAAGACAGTAGATCCCCAGGCTACTTGCTTTTCCTTGTCCCGCACTTCTCAGGCAATGCCGAATCGTGGGAAATATCTGTGCACATATTCTTAGCCCATGTTTTAGTGTTTTCAGTGGAATTATTCTCATCTAAGTAAATGAGTGCCTGAAAATGAGCTGAGGTCACATAGTGCATGCTTTTGTAAGGCACCATGTAATTCCCAGAGTGACTCCCAACCATACATGCCGAGTAGGAGCGTTTGGGCTTCTGTCTTCCAAGACAGTGATCTGCTCTCAAAGCTTTCCACAGGCAGTGTTGGCAGCTCCTCTCACTTCCATGCGGGAGCCCTTGGACTGAGCCAGTCTGCTCTCTTCACTTTTTTGTTTTCTTTTTAGAGACAGAATCGCATTCTATCACCCTAGGTAGAGTGCCGTGGTGTCACAGCTCACAGCAACCTCAAACTCTTGGGCTCAAGTGATCTTCCTGCCTCAACCTCTCAAGTAGCTGGGGCTACAGGCTTGCACAACAACACCTGGCTAGTTTTTCTATTTTTAGTGGAGATGGGGTCTCACTCTTGCTCAGGCTGGAGTCAAAGTCCTGAGCTCAGGGAATCCCAGAGTGCTACAATTACAGGTGTGAGCCACTGCGCCCGGCCTGCCTTCTTCACTCTTCATGAAGGTCAATAAGCATTCTCCTCCACGGGCCTGTGGTCCCCCTTCCCTACTCTTCCAAGGCTATTTCCCCTGCTATGTAATCAGCTCCACTCCTGCCCACTCCATGTTCAAAGCCCAAGACCCACCTCCTCACAAGGATCTTCTGTAGCCCCCTCCGACCCCAGTTCCTGGACCCTTGCTCTGACTTTCATCATGGCTGCATCCGTCAGTCTGGTACTTTCTCTGCTCTTAACTATGATGCAGACTGCTATATATCTTGTTCAACATTTTTGTTTTGCCCCAGAACATCTTTCATTTATATTTTCACACGCAGTCAATATTGTTTTAATAGAATTATCAGTTAGATGAAAACTTAGAAACGCCTAGCCAAATTGAGTTCAATTTTTAAAAAACAAACTTTGTAAAATATGAGGGATAAGAAATAAAAGAAATGAAAACTATATTTGAACTAAAATATTCAAGTAAATGTGATATATGGAAATTTCTGTAATTGTTAAGCATCTTTATTTACTTATTAGACTATCTACTTTCATTAACTCAAAATAGTTTTTAGGTGTTAGCAAATTCAGTTACGTAGTCTATGGCTATTTTACCTGAGGAAGAAAACCATGGAATGATCTGTTTAACCTTGTTAAAGCAATCTCGAAGGGAAATGGTGTTTTTGACTACATTCCTGAATTTTAATAAAAATGTATACATTTTATATATAGTCTCATAAAACAATAAAATGTTTATAGCACTCTACCATGGAGCGCTCTGGTTTAGCAAATAAGTTATTTTCCCACATTTCAGTCTATAAGCCAGCGTATGGCACTTGAATGATGATCTGTAGATTTAGCACATTTAAATATCTAGCATTTTAAAAGCACTGGTAGACGCTATCGATGAGATCATTAGAAAGTTATGAGGAAAATAATGCAGCCTTTTATATCAAAAGGCAATTTTAAAAAGACTCACCATGTTTCTTCCAAATGAAATAATATTACAAATGGCTAAATACCCCTGGCTGAACAACTCTTCCACTCTGATAATCCGAGCAGTTTTCTAGCTCATCGGGAGGATTTAGGATTTAAACCTGTAGTCTGGTCCCTTTGGGCTGGTGAGGAGTTTTTATCCACAGCCAGATGCAGGAGAGCATCCTTGATTGCTCCTAAGCAGCCCGGGAATCCAGGCTTGCTTGTGATTCTCCCGGCATCTCACTTCAACGAAGTCTGCCAAGCTTAAGTACCCCGTGAGCAGAGCTTTCCACAGGGCATTCCCGGTGGATCAGGACAGGAAAGCAAGCACACCCACATTATCACATCAAGAGTCAGTAGCATGCCAGGTGCAGTGCCTCACACCTGCAATCCTAGCACTCTGAGAGGCCAAGTGGGGAGGATCACTTGAGGTCAGGAGTTTGAGACCAGCCTGAGCAAGAGTGAGACCTCGTCTCTATTAAAATAGAAAAATCAGCCAGGTGTGGTGACAGATACCTGTAGTCCCAGCTGTTTGGGAGGCTGAGGCAAGAAGATTGTCTGAGCCCAGGAGTTGAGGTTGCTATGAGCTAGGCTGATGCCATAGCACCCTGGCCTGGGCAACAGAGTGACACTCTGTCTCAAAAAAAAAAAAGAGTCACTAGCGAAATGTCCCTTGTTCAATGTGATCTCAACCTCTAAGGAAACAAAAGACCACTTTGAAGACATAAACTTCATCACAAGCCCGGGAGTAGGGGTTGATGGGAGGGCTAGGACACGGCAGAGAGAGGAATTAAAGAGTCAGGCATAGCTCTCCCAGACAGTGTCTGAAGAAAAAAGATGGATTGGTGTGTTCCTGGACAGACAAAAAAGAGAGGATGTGAAGAATGATGAAAACACCAGGGAGAGACTGGGGATAAAGATCATCGTAAATGAAAGAGGAAAAAACGGTAGGGCCAAAGTCCATGGGGAGGAGAAGAGGCTCTCGGTAATAAAACAGCAAAGGGAGCACAGCTGAAAATTCAGGAGAAGCTCGGAGGAAAAAATGGAAAGCACACCTCGGGTATGTTTAGAGTTTGCATAGCAGTGAAGACGTTTTCTAACTGCATCCTTGGCTGTTAGAACCTGCTGTTACAAGTTGCATGTAACACAAAGAAACGTCCAAGTTCAGTTTTTTTAGTCCATCTTTAAACTTGTTTACTGAGCATCTTCTCTGTGACTACACGGTGCCGGGCTGGGGTGTGGGGGAAGCAACACAGTCGTGCTCTCCTGGTATGTGGGATCCTGGGCCAGGAAGGAAGGAGGAAGGACAAGCCCAGGAAATGGCAGGAGGAAGGAAGGTGAAGCTCCAGTGATTTCTATAAAGAATAAATAAATCATGCCCCTCCCTTGCTTTAAACCCCTCCACAGTTTGTGGTTGCTCTTGAAATCAACCCAAACTCCTTGCCATGTCCTCTGAGGCCTGCATTCCTACTGTGAGCCTTGCTCTCCGCTCTATTTCATTATTTCATCTCTCTCTCTTTCTCTCTATCATCCTGCCATTCAGCAGGTGCTCCCTGAATAGTTGGATAAAGAACAAATATTTATCCACATGCTAGCTTCTCTCTGTGCCCTCCCAGCCCCCGTGAAGCATATGTGTTTTCCCCAGAGAAGGTCCTGCCTCTCTGTTGGGCTCTCCCCGTGGTCCTGAATAAGGAAGGCCCCTGTTGAATCTGCAGATGTCCCTTCCTCCCCCACGCTGGAGCCCAAGCTGCATGAACCAGCGAGGCAGCGTCCTTCTCAGGACGCTGATAAAACTCCGAGTCCCAGACAGCACTCCAGATCTGCAGCCCCCAACTCCGAGCTGTGGACAGCTGCAGACTGCTCCAGTCTGTGGTCAGAACCCGGCCGCAGGGCAGCAGGTGAGCAGCGGGCGGGCCAAAGAAGCTCACAGCCGCTCCCCTTGCTTAAATCACCCGCCGGAGCTTCCCCTCCTGTCAAATCCGCAGCAGCATCAGATTCTCACAGGAGCCCGAAGGCCACTGTAAAGTGCGCATGCCAGGGATCCAGGTCGCGTGCTCCTTCTGAGAATCTCGGGCCTGACGATCTGAGATGGAGATGTACTGTGCCTGAATCATCCCCGAACCACCCCTTCCCCACCCCCACCGCCCCAGTCTGTGGAAAAACTTTCTTCCATGAAACTGGTCCCTGGTGCCAAAAATGTTGGAGACCACTGCTGTAGATGGTACCTCTCCCTCACGCCCTGCTGATGCCTGCGCCGCACCCAGGCCTTAGCCTGGCCACATCCCTCCACTTCGGCTACGCGGTTGTCATAGCTCTGAAATGTAACTTGCTTTCCAGACTTTTTAAGTGTGGAATCATCTGACCTGAAAACCTTACAGACAATTCCAGATTTCTTCCCCACCCCCCCACCAGAATTAGAGCTGAGGGACCCTCCACCCAATTGAAGCTACTTCTCTGTAAAGTACAGCCCCAGGCCTTTGCTTTGTATGGAGTCACCTCCTGCTTCTCAGACACATGGATTTCCTGTAGCCACCAAGGACTGCTTCTGCCTGCACTTCTCTGCCCTTAACCTGTCTGATCTTAAATCAGTCTTCGCTGCACCCCCGCCCACCCAGACACCTCACTTGGAGCGCCTGCTTCGGGCTGTCCACAGCCCTGCCCAGCACCTGATCAGCGCTCGTGATGTGCACTTCAGTTGCTAATCACATTCTTCTTGTGGCCTTGTTAGTTTAGTTCCCGCTCCCCCCCCCCGACCCCCAGTAGATTACTGGTCCCATTAAGAACTGTTCCACAACTTACCACAAATTTAGTAGCTTAAGACAATACGTGTGTTGTTTTATCATTCTGGAGGTAATTAAATCCCTTTGATTAATGTTCTACCTCCATTGGCAAAGATAGTCTGTTAATTCCCTTAGGTAGGCATTTTCTTTTGGTTTGTTCACTTAGGTGAGCTAGTGTCTCTTTCATCCTTTGCATTTCTGTTTAGGAGCCAGAGTCTGGATCATAGATCTGTCCCTGGTGGGGAGTGGGAGCACAAATGTTTATATGGTTACATCTTCAGGTTCATAGATGGATATTATTTTTGAGTTCCCTTGAAATGAATTTGAACCTGGAACCTTAGTCCATAAACAGATTCTTGCCTCTGAGTAAGGTGGTCTTGATGTGAAAACTTGAAAGGGAGTAAATTCAGGTAAGGAGCCTGAGTTTCTGAGGGGATTCCAAACCTGTGAAGGACAGCTGGGCACGGGCAACACACAGAATCAAGGAAATGGCGTCCTCACCAATCGTTTGCATTCTGAGTTTGATTTCTTAGTCTATTCACTAAGAAGGTGATGGGTTTATTACTACAGTTGTCTGGAGTTTTTCTTCCTAAATATTTTTTTTAATAAAAATGATATTTGTTTGGGACACTGGGGTAAATGGAGGAGATGATCCCATCCTTGTCCCAGGACTGAGGGTATCAGGTGTTTACAACACACTTGAACCCAAGAATGGCAAAGCTGTTGAGTGCATTTGATCCACTTGCAAGCCATTTAGCTTTGACCTATTTCAGCCAGAACCATATACATTAGGCCAGGCAGGCATTGAGTTGATAGGTTTACTAGAAACACCAGGCGGGAAGGCCTGAATGAAGCACCTGACCTGTCCCTCCAGGAAAAGCAACTCAAAGCACATTTCATCCATGGCCCCCAAGACTCTTGTTTTCATTTCCTTTTCCCACGAGGAAGCTTCAAGCCACTTCCAGTCGCGGGATAGGAGGGCGCTGCTGCTCTGCTCTCTGGATCTATTACTTCCCTGCATCGGAACACCTTTGATTAATTGTTGCATCCTTTTGTATTATGGCTATTTTTATCAGCTGCTTCAAATCCTTTTTGTGGGTTGTGGATTAAGGAAGAGAGCAAATAATGAAAAAGGAAAACTCAAAACACACTCCTTCCCCATACTGGGTCAGTCATGTCATTTTTGTGTGCAGACAGAGTACTTTCACCCTTTAATAAAATTGGTAACTGAATATGATATTAGTCATAATATGAAATAATGTTCCTTTTAAAATGTGATGATCATCCTGCTTTATTTCCCCATCTGCAAGATGAGAATAATAATTATCCCTTTTGAAAATATCAGATGGTCACATTAGTTAATGTTGGACAAGCATTTCAAAATTAAGATACGTAATAATTTATTAGTGGCTCTGCTGGTGTGCAATTTGAGAATGAAGCCTGCCTTTGAGGAATTGGCGTTCGCCTTATAATCATGTTTTCCTTCCATTCCTTACAGAGGTCCAGGGTGTATTCTCTCCCCTGCTGTCTTTCTCTCTAGAAACCTAGTTTGAGCAGCCACAGGTCATGAGCTGAAAGGGAAACTGAGCAAATGAAATCACCCACGCACTTCTTTTAAATTGATTCACTTTTTTTTTTTAATTAATTGAGACTTTCGATTTCCATCATGGCCAGGCACAGTAGTTCACACCTGTAATCCCTCCACCTTGGGTAGCTAAGGTGGAAAGATCACTTAAAACCAGGAGTTCAAAACCACCCTGGACAACACAGCAAGATGCCATGTCTACAAAAAATTACAAATAGCCTTGGCAGCACACACCTGCAGTCCTTGTTCCTGGGGAGGCTGAGGCAGGAGGATTGCTTGCACCCAAAAGTTCAATGTTGTGAGCAGTGAGCTGTGATTGTGCCTCTGCACTCCAGTCTGGGCAACAGAGCAAGGCCTTGTCTCTAAATAATAACAATAATAATAATAATATAATTACAATAATGGGGAATCTTGCAACATTTGATTTTCTACTCTATGCCCTTCAAGATTTATTGCTTGACCCTGAAATAAATGATTTCAGTTCTTTCTTTCTTTTTTTTTTTTTTGAGACGGAGCCTCAAGCTATCCCCCTGGGTAGAGTGGCATCACAGCTCACAGCAACCTCCAACTCCTGGGCTCAAGCGAGTCTCCCGCCTCAGCCTCCCAAGTAGCTGGGACCACAGGCGCCCGCCACAACGCCCGGCCATTTTTTGGTTGCAGTCATCATTGTTGTTTGGCGGGCCCGGGCTGGGGATTTGAACCCGCCACCTTAGGTGTATGTGGCTGGCGTCTTAGCCGAT
>CAUYQV010115939.1:0-16624 GCA_963574575.1 Galagoides demidoff
GTGCCTGTTCCACTGTTCAAAGCAATTTTGGAACTCTTCCTGGAGAGGCCATCAGAGTCATTATCATATTACCACTGATGCCCTGAATGTCATCAAAATGTCTTCTTTTCTTTTTTTTTTGAGACAGAGCCTCAAGCTGTCCCCCTGGGTAGAGTGCCGTGGCATCACAGTTCACAGCAACCTCCAACTCCTGGGCTCAAGCGAGTCTCCTGCCTCTGCCTCCCAAGTAGCTGGGACTACAGGCGCCCACCACAATGCCAGGCCATTTTTTGGTTGCAGCCATCATTGTTGTTTGGCAGGTCCGGGCTGGATTTGAACCCACCACCTTAGGTGTATGTGGCTGGCACCTTAGCCACTTGAGCCACAGGCGCCGAGCCAAAATGTCTTCTTTTAAATGTTTCCTTTATTTTCTGGTAAAAAAAAAAAAAAAAAAAAAAAATCACTGGGGGCCAAGTCAGGTGAGTAGGGAGGGTATTCCAATACAGTTATTTGTTTCCTGGCTAAAACCTGCCTCACAGACAGTGCCATGTGACCTGGTGCATTGTCATGATGCAAGAGCCATGAGCTGTTGGCCAGGATTGTCCTGTTTCTCTACTGATGTTTACTGTGAGCGCTTCTCACAGTCAGCCAATGATTCTGACCCACACTAGACCATCTTTTTTATTCTTCATGGCATTACCCTCATAAACTTGGACTAACGTGTCCCTGATTTCTCTTCCACTCTTGCCAAGTTTAACAAGAAATTTAATATTTGTTCAATGCTCTAATTCAAGCTTCAGGATTCTTGCAACGGCACACAAAAAACATGCAACAATAATGAACACTCCTCAGCAAGACACCACCACATGTCAACACAAACACAGCTGTGAGACACCAACATACCAAGGTTATAAACCCTGATGAGCCGTTTGTACAATGCTGCCAATGTAAGCTCATGGAGATGAGTTGGCAACGTTCCTTGTCAGACCTCATTCATAGACCTCGATATTTCCATCCCAGCAGCATGTTCTGTTGGATAACACTGTTCTGAAGTGTCTAAGAGTCCATGATAGAAAATCAGAGGTAGCATTAAGAAACCCTCAGAGAAAAATAAAAGTTAGCTTATAAGAATGAGATTTATCATTTCTGAGATTTACTAACTCTGATTAAATCTCTGGTGCAGGAGTCTAGCTCGGCACCATTATTAGGTACCAGGTGATAATCAACATGCACTGAATTAACGGCTGTTGTGTCAGGTGCTTCCTGAGCTGTGAGCATTAATAAACCTTCCACCTGTGCTGCGTCTGGACTGTTTTGTTATTTACCTTCCACAGGTCCCTTGGAAGAAATTAAGGACACAGATAATACCTCTCAGGTTTCCTTATAGGAAATATTCAGAAAGGAGATTACAAATATGAATGTTTTAGAAAGCATCAGCGTCCAAGGTAGCACCATGCACAGTGTGTTCCATGGATGTGCAAAGATCTTTTTTAATAGGTTTAGGGTCCTGGAAAAATAAATTAGGGAAACAAGGACTATGTTAAACCAATGTAGGTGGATAATATTTTTGAGATAGTAACCAGTCTTTCTCTCCAGTTAGTTGCCTTTCCTCTCCGAACTCTTGCAATGCCCCAATTAAAGCTGCCATTCTTTCTGTGCACAGTGCCTTAGGGAGGGATGTGATACAGTGGAAAGCAGAGAAAAGAACTGCCAGCCTACGGTTGGACTGCAAAAGTCTCAGCCCTCAGGGAAAAAGATGGGACTGGAGGGAGAGTCAAATGATTTGGGGAAAATATTAGGAGTGAGAGCCATGCCTATAATCTACCCTCCACCCACTCAAAAGAGAAGATGATTTTCTGGACAAGGAGAAAAGCAAGGAAAAAACAAAAATAAATTGCTGGGAATATAGTCATTGGTTTTCTGGAAAGATGGGCTCTGAGCCTCATCCTGGGAGGTGTAATCCTTACTGATGAAATCTCTGTGTACTGTAGGGAGTTAAGTCTGTCTCAACAGAGGAGTACTCACAGAGAACTCTCCATCTCAGGGCAGAGCGGGAAGAGGGAGCAAGGGACTCAAAGGGGCAAAGCAGACAGGAGTAAGCACTGTTCAGCTATCTATCCAGTTGTGGTCTGCCTTGACTGAACTTGCAGGCCAGCCCGACAGGATGAAGGACATGACAGAGGACTCTTTGCATGGACACATTTCTAATAGAGCAGATATCCTTGCCCTTGGGGAAGAGAATTCTCAAACAAAGCAGAGCAACATGGTAGGTGTCCCTGTCCAGTAAATGATTTGGGAAATCATGACTTTTTTTTATTTCAGATTAATATGAGGGTACAAACAGGTTACAATGTTTGCATTTGTTAGGTAAATTTCCTGTTGTAGTTGCATTCTACACCCAGGAGGTATGCCATATACCCCTTACATTATTCAAAAACACCTCTTTCTTCAAACTAGAACTAATACAAATATCTGGCAGCTTCCAGAGACAAGCAGTTTCCCTATTTTATCAGCATTATTTGGAGACTTGTGCCTGGCAGGCACAGGTGGACAACACCATGGACCATGTTCCAAGGTGCTTTTATTACTGATGACTTATGTAGGACTCGTGTATGAGCAGCCTGGTTACTCGAGTGCTAGTTGTTTAGAGAAGAATCATGACAGTTCTGGGGATGGGACCCTGTTTCCCTGGAGCATTTGTAACATGCTCACAGAAGCACTCGTCAGTCAAATGGTTATACTGGAAGACTAAAAATAGTGATCTCTGGATGGCAGGTAGGACCAGTGTTTTAATCTTCCTACTCCTGTAAATTTTCTCAAATTTCCATAATAATTATGCATTAGGTTGATAATGCAAAATGAACCTCCCTCGAAACACCATCTGCACCCTGAACAGTTTTAGAATTAAGACATTAATTAAGCAAAACTGAACAAGTTCTGACATGATTAAAGTTTAATTTTTGAATAATGATCTATTTCCTATCCAGACCACGTAATATTAATTACATCAAATTCATTCGCTTGTTTATTGGTCTTCCATTCCTCACTTGTTCTTACATTCAACTATTTACTTTGGAAGAATGTTTTATGACAGAAATCAGCAAGCAACGTAACCCCAGGCACAGCCCCAGCATACCACCTGGTTTTGTATAGCTACCCAACCAACAATAGTTTTTAAATATTCAAATGGTTGAGAAAAATATCAAGAGAAGAACATTTCAAGAAGACCCGTGAAGATGATATGAAATTCAAATTGTCTCTGGAGTCTTAGTTTCCTCATTTCTAAAAGGAAGGGATTGGTCTAATACATTTTTTTGTGTTCTTCCCTTGATAAATGCGTCAGAGAGCATGAAGGCAACAAAAACAGACTCAAAATAGCATGTAGCCACCCTAGTATTTGCTGCCCTGTATAGAATGGTGGTGGGTCCCATGGCTACCCCCTGGGGAAATAAAATTCTCTATCATTAATTCTAAACCCCACCCTTGAACTCATCTACCTCATAATCTAACTGGAACATCCCTGGTTTGCTATACCAAAGAATCAAATCAAGAGACTAAGTGAGGCTATATTTATAAATTTAATTTGTAAATTTTAGGCATGGTCTTCCAAATATTACTGAACTCACCTAGAACCATAACTACATGTAGATTCATGTCAGAACTTTAAATCTGCAGACACAGACCAGGGCAATGATCTTTTGGGTGAAAGCCCAACTCTTAGATAATTAGCACAATGAGAATTTCCTAATGACTCCAGCTGCCTAATACAGCGTGGTCATAAAGTTCATGTACAGTTGAACTATGTAAATTGCATGTGAACTTCACGGCCACCCTGGATATTAAGAAATGTTTTTTGATGGGTTTTAATGACTCAAATAGAGGGCTTAAGCCAAAGAGGCTGACAGTTTTTCTAATCCTTTCTGGTTGTGTTATCTATCATACTACTATGATAGGCAATGATAAAAGGAAATCTTGGATGAAAATTAAATGCTAAAAGAAATCTGATAGGCTGGTGGTGGATACCACAGAATTAAATTTATCAAAGATATGTGTGGAAGGAGTGCATTTACATCGAAATATTCCACCACATGGGTCTGGTAGGCAACACTTTGAATAGAGATCCTTAATGAAAAATGGACTAGGTTTCACAAATAACCAGCTAAATACAAGTTAATTTGTAAGGTTTCTTGCATTGTTCTAGAAGGGAGGATATAGTATGGTTCCCACCAAGGCCAACTTCAGGGGTGTGTGATTAGTGTAGTCACACAGGGCCCAAGCTTGGAATCTAAAAAAGGTACCATACTGAACACTTCTTAAAAATTTTCAAATAAAGAAGTTTGCATTTTAATATTGCCCTGGATCCCACTAATTATATAACCAGGGCTCATTCCAACCATCATGAAACACATAAGCCCAGACTGTATTAACAGGGGCTTAGTGTCTAGACTACAGTTTATAAATTCGTGTGCTGGTTATTCTCTATTTGTCCCCTGCCTCTGACACATTCTAACTAGGCATTCCCCCTATGCTATCAGGGGTATATAATTGGAAAGAAGAGACTAAAACTTAAAAATTCAGGAACTACTAAATGCACAGTTTTGCATTTCTCATTCAGCATTATATCATGAACATGTCTCATCATATTTACATGTTTTTTGACAACCCAATTCTTTAATGAGTGTAAAATTTTACATGATGAAGTAGAATAGTTTATTTAATCATTTTTCTACAGTTGGATACCTGTTCCCAGTATTTTCCTATTATATAAGTGCAATTATGTATACATATTTTCTTTTGCTTATTTTAAAGTTTTTATAACCAAAATTGCAGGGTCGAATATAGTATAGCCTCCATAGTGGACCACCTCCCCAAATTGACCTAATTTTCATAGACCAGACATGTATCATGTACTCAATGGAAGTTCCTTGTGTTAAACAACCATCTCCATATGTTGACCGGTTTGTTATTGTCCCATGGATAGTCAGCTTACATAGGTTCTATGCAATTTAAAAAGCAACTGATACTTATTGCCAAATCCAGAACATTTAAAACAATTTGTACTCCTCATAATTAGGGGTCACCTTTACCAACTGTATTTATAAATGGTTATCAGTTGCTAAATAAGAATGGAAATTTTGTTTTAATTTAATTTATTTAAATATTAAAGGTAAACAGTTTTACATGTACATCAATCATATGGGTTTCATTCATTCTCTTTAATCTATTTGCTTATGTAATGTGGAGGGAAAAAAATCATTTCTTTTGTACAAGCTTTTATATGTAATAATTCATATATCATATCTGTTCCAGATTTTCACTTTAGGTAATCCTTTTAGGTAAGATGATGAAGTATATAATCCAAAAGATAGTGATTTATTTTCAGTGGAAAGATAAAGCTTGTTTTTAAACCATTCTTCATTAAGCCTCCCCCCTGCTTGATATTTTATTGACTAAAGATTCTGAGAAAAGCAACAGAGGAGAAATGTTAAGCACCATGAACATGGTCCAGGAGGGAGAGAAATGCTTCATGCATCCACATGAACAGGACACGTTGTTTGAGCGCAGTGTACCTGGAGTTCTGTATGCACAGAGGGCAACTTCACAGCTGCATGTCACTGGATCAGAGCAGACCAGACTGTTCTCTGCACTGCTGCTAGCCTTAAATCTTTGCTTTCTAGCAATGTTCAAAAACTGTTAAATAAATTCAGAATATTTAACCCTGCTTAAAAATTCATGTCACAGGAACTGCATTTAAATCTTATAATTCCCTATACCCTCTAACTAAAGCTTCTGTTCTTTTTTAGGTCAGAGAGAAGGACCCAAGATGGGGTTTAGGGCTGGGCTAGGGAGGGAGGATCAGGAAATGCAGAAAAGACTCACAGAGGTCCCATCTGCCTATCCCCAAGCATCTCGTGTTACGTACACACTAATAGGAGATAGTAGTTAGAATGTACCAGGACATAAAAATATAATGACTAGTCTCATAGGACAGTTACTCTAATTAATGGCCTACTGATCCAGTCTACACACTGGAAGATTATACAAGCATATGAAAAAAATACTGAAAAAATGTCACTTTCCTCTTTTGATCTCTTAAAGAGGAATGATGATTCAAAGCAGCAAAATTGACTTAAGAAATGGTTGGCATAACCCTTTAATCATAAATGGAACCAAGTTTTTAAGGGGGAGGAATGCGTGGAGGAAAGATGGCAGGTTTACTTTTCCTAAAAATTAGTCACATGGTTTGTCAAATAGGATCAGTCCAAGGAGTAACACGTATCTGACATTTGGCAGAAAACAGCAAGATCTAAATCAGGGGTCCTCAAACTTTTTAAACAGGGGGCCAGTTCACTGTCCTTCAGCAGTTGGAGGGCTGGAGTGCGGGCCCCAGGATGAGTCGGCTGCTAAGCCAGACAGGCAGCAGTGGCAAAAACACCCCGCAGGCCGGATAAATGTCCTAGGCAGGCCGCACGTGGCCTGTGGGATGAAGTTTGAGGACGCCTGATCTAAATCATTTCAAGTACATTTACATATCATACATCTTTTCCCTGTTACTTTACATTTGTGATTAGTCACCAGTTACACTATCAGAGTACAGAGAGAATTATTATATTAACAGGAAAATCTTTTGATTCTGCGAGAAGATTCTTTAAGATAAAAGCATCAACGGATACTCTGCAGTTAATGTAAAGTTTCATTTTTTTCCAATTTATGGTAGAAAATATGAGTTCACAGGCAATAGTATCTTTTTTTCTAATTAATATTAGTGGAAAATTGATTGTGAGTTATAAGATGGGTCTATGATACTGTGTAAGAGGTTTTCACAGAAAGCTAATAACTTTCCAATGCCAGCTAATTCACACACATCTGTAGTCTTATATAATATGGGGAAATAATAAATGTCTGAACACAATAACTAAGAAAATGCCATGAAGGCTATGTTGACCAATTTGAGGAAAGCATTTCAAATTGTTTGAAAAACCAGCACATTGTACCCCATGATTGCATTAATGTACACAGATATGATTTAATAAAAAAAAAAATCATAGAATGACAGCATTTAGCACCTACTTGGCTGTGACCTTAGCATTTATCTGGTGCAATTATCTCATATAACAAATGAGAAAAAAATAATCCAAATATATGAAGTCATGGTCATTAATTAGCAGCAAAGATTAAAACTGAACTGGAGTGTCCTAATAATACATCCCATCTCTTCTCCATTGCACCTGCTGTTAGACTTCCAAACATGAGAAAAAGGTCAAAATTTATCTACACATTCAAGATCTATTTCGATAATAAGAGAGTTATTCTAACATTAAGTAAAAGAGATTGGAACAGAAAGTATAATCTCAACATTTAAAAAACTATGTAAAATAATGACAGCAATCATCTCTAGAGGGAGTGATTGAGACAATTTTTATTGTCTTTATGATTCTTTGTATTTTACACAATTTATAATCTGAATATAATCTGGAAATAATACTAATTATACATCTAAACAATGTCTAAATACTATTATACATTCAAAGAAAGGGTTATAGTATTATATAACATAAGAGGATAATATACAATATACCTTTGTATAAGATATATATTATTATATGTATAATGTATGTAGTATAATATAACATACATATTGCAGGATAAGAAATTTCATCAGTGTCTCCCTAAACAACCTCTTTTTAACATAACATTATGTTTGATAGGGTGACTCTCAAAAAGACAGCTAGGTGGAAATACCAGCTTTGGAATATGCATATCCACTTAATGCCACAGACAGTTCCCAGATAGGCTGCACTAAGGGAAATACCCCATGTTTGTTCAATCTAGCATTTTCCCAACTTGCTTGACCACAACACTGTTTGTTATGAGGTACATGGTATAGGTACTAAATGAAGTTTCTTAGAACAGACTTGGAGAAAACTCAAATCTCTTTAAAATCCCAACACATCTGCTCACAACAAGGTCAATAATTTAAGACTCTTAACTGAGCACTGCCTCCACATATTTTTATGGCACACACATATAAAATGAACTGCGCGTTTGAAATGTTTAAATAATTGGGCCCATATCCAAGCGGTACCCTTTCTAACCTAGAGAGCATGTAGTGAAATCAGTAATGAGAAGGTTATTTCAATGAGTTATTACTTACGTCTTCTCATGGTTTTGCCTATTGATTTTAATGTTTGGGATGATTAATTTTAATTTTGCCTTTTGCCTCAAGGCTTTCTTACAGAAGATCAATAATATTAAAATTAAGAACATCATTTGAAGAAAGCCATGTCACTTTCTTAGTCTGGGCTCCGCTGCTTAAAAATGGGATTAGTTCAATGACTTTATTTCCATACCCATGGCATCAAATCAGCATACTAACTTCAGAAATCCCTAGGAATAACTAGAAATGTACCTTCCAGATGTAGATCCTCTCCATCTCTTTTCTTCTAAAAACTTGTCCTGCATTTAAATCATTTCCATTCAAATCTTTCCATTAACCACAATTGCCTGTGTTTCTTAGTCTCTTTGTGTCTCAGTGTTTTTTATCTTTCAGCCATAAAATAGGAAGAAGAATGGCACCTACCATCAGATTTCAATACAAACTATAGGAGACAATCATAAGTATGCTCAGAACAGTGCCTGGCACATAGTATGTTCTCAGCAAGTGTTAGGTGTGAATCTGAACACAAATTTTTCTCTCCCTTTGTTCCTGTTGTTGGAAACACGGCCTTCTTTCGGTTATGCAACACACAAATTATATTACTTGTCTTTGTAATTATATTATATTACTCTCTTTAACTTTTATCTTCTCAGTTGCCTACACTACACATAGACACACTAGACACATACACATATATGCACACACACTCCAGGAAACATACTATGCAATCGACTTCAAAATCCTTTTAATTGTCCCTTTGTAATCACTGTTCATCTATCCTTTTATTTCCATTTTATATCCCCACTACTATACCAAGGTTCATCCCCTTACTACGGATTTATAATAGTACAGCGAGTACTTGGTCTCTATCAGTTGGTCCATCAGCTCTGCAGGTTCTGCACCCTCAGAGCCAACCAACTGCAGCTTGAAAATATTAGGGGAAAAATAATGAGAAATAACGTCACAATTAAAATAACACAAATAAAAAAAATGAAGTATGAAAACTACTTTGCATTTACATTAGATTAGATACCTAAAAAAACTACATGGCATTTGCATTATACAAGGAATTTTATGTAATCTAGAGATAATTTAAAGTATCCAGGAAGATGCGCACAGCGTATGTGCAAATACTATGTTACATGGGACTTAAGCATTCTTGGGTTTTGGTATCCATGGGGCATCTTGGGACCAATTCCCCATGAATACTGATGGACAACTGTACTTGAAAATGACTTCCCTTCCAGTATTTTTAAAAGCATAAACAATATACTCAAAAAATCCTCTTTGGACCAGTCAGTTCTCAGCTCAGAAGTTACCAGTAATTCCCTCTTTCTTACAGGATAAAGTCTAATCTCCAAGGACCATTGCAGGCTTTCTATAGATGGGCCCAAATTCCATTCCATGCTCCTCCAATGCCATCTCCACTCTAGTTTTCAGTAATGCTGTTTAACTGACATAAAACAAAACTTAGATCCCTCTCCTATGTCTATCCAAGTGGGATTGTCTAAAAGGACTCAACTCAAATCATATTTCTTTATCAATTCTCCCTAGTATTTTCATTCTAATGAAAATCTTTTACCATCTTGTAAATCTTTCCCAACTCCTAAAAATGGCTTATTTAACATATCTCACATGATTTGGGGGAGAGGTCTATTCTATCCTGAATATATATCATGGATTGCCCTATGCGTGTGCCTAAGTGTGCAGGGAAAACATTCATATCCAGTAAGAACAAACCTCTGCCTCTTCAATGATGTTCCAATGTAATCAACAGTTATCTGTTTGATCTACCCAGGAAAAGGTGCCCTATTAGGGACAAGAATGGATATTCACAGCTAAAATGTTACTAAGTATAATGGTACTAAGCAGTGCCACTCACCTTAGTGAAGTCTACATTACTGAGCTCAGACCTTCCATCGCTGTCACCATGGCCCCTTTGTTCATGAGCTCACTGGGTGATGATAGGAGTGGCTGGGGAAGGAGACCGACTGGAATCCACTTGATTCTAATGTTATCCTCCACTGAGGCAATCCATTGGTGATTGTTGATGGACACAAATACTTCAAACACTTTCTCATTCTTGCCCAATCAGAAAGGTCTATCCATATACCTCTTCTCCAGACATCCTTGCCACTAATTTTCTAATCATATTTCTTCCTTCCAAGTCTTTGATGATCTCTCATTTCAGCAAAAATAATCTAACAAGTGATTTGTTTGAAGTTAAGTCCACTAGGAGGATTTCTCCTCATCTCTGTACTACAGGGATGTCTCACAAAGGATTGGGGTGCTACAGCTGTCCACTTTCAGGTGCCCTCTGTATATCATGCAGAACCATCTACAGACTTGTCCTGCATTTTCTCCTGCTCATTTCAATGGTGATAGGGAATAGCTTACAAGACCAAAGGTGGAAGAAAGAAGGTAATTCTTCAAGGGTGGGAGCCATAGACATCTGAGCCACTCCCTGTTTCACATATATCACTTCCACTTGGTAATGGAGTTCTGCTGTGAGCTTCCAACTTCATGGCCTGATGAGTCAGACGATTGTGCATGGTGGGGAGCTCAGGTCACATGCAAACTTAATAGGTGACCAGTTCTTACGTAATGAATCCACTCTAACATTCCAGTCTCCCTAAGCCCAATTGTGGATGCCTTCCTCTTCAGCATGCCAAAGGCAGTTAATCTTTCTCCCAGCTTTCTCCAAAGAGACCTACAAGGAGAACCACTTCTATTAGGCTGGGATTCTTAAATTCTATGGGGATAACAGGATCTTAGCAACACTTAATTCCCAAAGATGAGGTGGGCATGATTACCTAGCAGACAGATGAATCAAAGCAGTAGTCAGTATAGTCTGACTCCCAGAGATCTGTGCTATTGGCTGGTTGGTGATAGTGTTTCTGAGGAAGAAAAAAGATGGACAGTCTACTAAATTTTCACTTGATCTACAGGGTGACCATAAAATTTGTGTGTAATGTAAAATAGTGTCCAATTTAAAGTTGCACATGAACTTTATCGTCACCTTGTGTAGTATAAATGAAGGAGTTCTAAGTCTACTGAACAGAAGTCCAATTTGAATCACCAACACAGAGAGTCGGGGTCCTCAATAAATGCCAAGACTTGAGCTACATTATAACACTTAACCCTTGCATAAAAGGGAGGCTGGGTCCCCTTGTGAAAGGGCCCTGTTTTACTGCCAAGATGGAACAAGGAGGCCGGGACAAGCCAAGGGGTTGATTTGTTGATTCATAGTTGACATTCTCTAAAATACTAAGTGGCCTATGTGTATCTGTAATATGGAAAACATTCACTTTGTTTTAATAATTCTATTATCCACCTTTAAATAATTACAGAAAGTTTTGGGTGCTACTCCACCAGGCATCAATTATCAAGGATTTTGCAGAATACCTCTAAAATTACTTTTTAATTAACTCTGCCACAGCAATTCTGTATTCATTCTTTATTTATTCACAAATGAAAATAGCACTGTGAACTTTGTTATCACTTAGCTTATTACAGGGTTTCCAGATAACCAATCCATCCAGGGCCTCCAGCACAGTATTGAATAGAAGCACAAGATAAAGGCAAATTGTATGTGTGTGCACATGTGTGTCCCCATGTATGGCGCACCCACTTATTTGTTCTTCTTCACAAGCACAGGTGATTTGAGCTGTGAAAGACCTTGAAACAATTTGGGGGAAAGATAAGATACCCAGGATTTTCTCCAAGGCATTATATAAATTTTATATTCTTTTTCATTTTTTGCAAGTAAACTTCTTACAAAATAAACCTGCCTATTTAACATCATTGAGAAAAGTAAACACACCTTAAATGGTCTGAGAAAACTTGTACTGAGCTGGAAGGGTGATTTGTATTCTACTTTGATTACTGTGTGGTTATCAGCTGAGCCAGCTGAGCAATAACTATCCATGTTTCCTAAAAGAACCCCAGTATGCTTCCTTCTTGCCAAAAATGATATACAGGGATATATCTGCAAGAGCAACAGCACCATTGCCTCCAACAACTAGTTCTAAGAAGACAGACTCATTAAAAGGTCAGTGAACTTGGTGGCCATAGAGTAAGAAATGTCTTGCTTTCTCAATCTCTCATTCATTAGCTCATGGGGGAGCACATGTGCACCTCAGCATGCACAATGCAGGTATGCACACAGACCATTTAATGTACTTGTCCATCTTCCCCACTAGCCTGTCAGGGAGCACCAATTCCTTGTCCAATTTAAACTCGCTTGCAAGTACCTTCGGTTTTTTGTTCGTCTGGATGCATCATGAATTCTTGGCAAAGCAACAACCTGGGTCAATCCCAGCCTGCTCCCTCCACCTGCACCAAGCCAAGAAAAACATTCCACCACATACACCAGTCTCACTTTAACCAAATGACAGTGAACCTCAGAGGCATGCTTGATGCTGCCAGGTAATTACGCTATTTTTCCTAATCCATTTACTCCCTCACGCTCCCATTTAATACATTTGTCTCTCTCCTCAAACCCTGAATGCACCCTCTGCCACCCTCATTCACAGCTGAGGACCTTGCTTCCCATTTGACTAAAAAGAATTAGAAGGTATCAGAAGAGCTTGTCCACCTATGGCCACACCACATCTCCCTGCGCTCACAGGCTGCCTGCCCTCTCGGCCCCACGGGTGAACCACCGGGCTTTCATTGAAGCTGACGTCTCCACTTGTTTACACATTTCCTTCCCTCTGATTGAGGCAAGGACGGCTCTTCAGCAATTCTCCTGCTCTCGCCTCTATCATCAAATTTTCACTATAACTCAACTGTAACCGTCAGCATAAAAACAGCTGCTCTGTCTTCTGGCAGAAAAAAAGTTTCTGTCCCTCTCAAGGTACTCAATTAATGTATGTCAAAACAGATTTTTTTAAGAAGAGATATTTTTTGCTTTAAGAAATTGTATAGGTACATGATAGAAAAGTAGCAAAATTCAGAAGAGTAAAGAATAAAAAACTCACATCCCCCTCATTGAGAAGGACATTTTGATACATATTCTGATGATTGCTTTTCCGTGCAAATGTTTGACTGTGTGGATGACTTTTTATATAAGTTCATGCTCATACACATTTCTACACCCTGTTCCTTAGTCTCATATAATGAGCTTAAATATGCAATTTTTACATTATTTTAAATGATACATTGTATTTCATCAAAAGAAGAAAACAACTGCTTTCCCCCTCTGCCATTGCTGAATGCTTATTTCTGTCTTTCTAAACAGAATTTTTAATGAGCTCCACTAAGTTATTCAACAGAGATAGGCAACCTTCTCAACTATGGTAGGCAAAACTGGGGAGGTGCCAAGCTTTCCAGTTCATTTAGTATATGGCACGATCTCAGGCTCACAGCATGAGAATTTGCCAAATGAACCAAGAGAGAAGGTGCCCCCTGCTCCCGAGCAAGTGGAAGTTTTAGTGTAAGGCTATACAGGCTGTTTTAAAAATTTCCACATTTCCTTTGGTGTATTTCCATCTGCCATCCAAAAAGACCTTAAATATTTGCAAGGGCACAGTTTGCTTTATATTTAAGAATATGTGCTTCCAAGGGCCTTTGTTCCCCCTTCCAGGTCTTTCCATGCCAGGGGGAGTAAGTGACTTACAATCTTTACTTTTTGACACAAGGGTTAGATTTGTAACAGATTCTGACTCTTGGCGTAGCCCTTAACTCAACTTCCCGCAGAAATCCTGCTGAATCCTGCTGACTGACCTCAGTGCCTGAGGCTGCTGCATCTTCAGGTCTGGGTGAGGAAGAGTGAGCTTGGTGGCATTTCTTTTTTTTTCTTTTCTTTTTTTTGGTGAACCTTAGGTTCTTACCTATTTTGTGACATGAAGGTCAAATTAAAGTTCAGATTCAATACTGTACGGTGGTACCTTCACTTAATTTAGATCTCCTATAGAAATGGGTAAAAACTGAATATACCATTTCACTTCATGCTACCAAAAACAATCGTTCAAATTAGCAAATACAATGTACATTTGAATTACTGAATCGCAAACATGAATAAAGGACGTTTTACCTAATTGTTCCAGAGTTTCTCTCAGTTAAACATGAGAAAAGTTGTTTTGATTTCCTAGGAATAAAACATCCATGATCTTTCATCCTCACCTCCAGGGCAACCGTTAAGAACCGATATTCTAACATATGCTGAATATATTCTAATACATGCTGAATATGTTCTAATATATGGAATTGCATATATACACCCACTCTGCCTTAGTTTAATATTTATTTCCATCTTTTTAAATTATTTTTTTTCTTTTTTATGCGAGAGGGGTCTTCCCATGAGGACCAGAAAATCTCCTAGACAAATTCAAAAAGAGTTATAACTTAAATAGAATTTTTAATGAGCTCCACTCAACTTACTCAATAGAAATTGGCAAACTTCAAACCACAATATAGGGTGGTGCCTGTGGCTCATTGAGTAGGGAGCCAACACCATATACCAAGGGTGGCGGGTTCAAATACGGCCTCAGCCAAACTGCAACAAATCATGATATATATGCATTCCTAATGTATATTTAATATAGAGAGTTGCAAGAAAGGTAGCCATGTTTTAAGACTTGGGATACACTATCCAAAACATCTACAAAACTAAAGGCGTTAGGCAGTGAAAGTTTTGTTCTGCTTTCAAGTGATTTATTTTTATTTTCTTATTCATGTATAACAATAGCTATCACTTATTGAAAACTTTCTTTGTACCTAGTACCATGATAAGCATCTTAATGACATTAGGTATTTAATTTTCCTAATAATCCTCTGAGGTAGGTATCATTTTATACATTCTACAGGTCAAAAAATGATGACAACAACTAGAACCTACAAAACATCACATTGATTATCATTCAAACTTAGAGTCACATTCCCTCCCCCTGTGTCTATCTCTGTGTCCTTCCAACTCTGTTCCTTTTGTGCTGGTTTTTAAATATATATTTTCTCAAAACACATCTTAACGATTTTTCCCTTTCATCTCTCTTTTTGTTCCTTAAACTGACCATAATCTAAAGCAAAAATATCCTAATTATAATTTTTATTTATAATATTTTTATGTTTTATATCCTAAGTATAAACATATGATTGAAATGTTTTAAAATACTGTTAAAACTTGAAAGCAGGCTCCGCGCCTGTGGCTCAATCAGCTAAGGCGCCAGCCACATATACCTAAGGTGGTGGGTTCGAATCCCCAGCCCGGGCCCACCAAACAACAATGATGGCTGCAACCAAAAAATGGCCGGGCGTTGTGGCAGGTGCCTGTGGTCACAGCTACTTGGGAGGCTGAGGCAGGAGACTCACTTGAGCCCAGGAGTTGGAGGTTGCTATGAGCTGTGATGCCCTAGCACTCTACCCAGGGGGATAGCTTGTGGGTCCTTCACAAAAAAAAAAAAAAAAAAAAAAACTTGAAACCAACCAAAAAGAAAGAAAAACCCAAACTTGAAACCAATTATTTTTATTTATTCAACTGCATATTTAGCTTAATTTCTCCCCTTAGATTACCCACTCTGAAAATCTGTCTTTTGATCAATGAATTTGAAAAGATTAATGAAATAGTTGGATTCCTGACCATTTTATACTATTATATTTCTCATACAGTAACAATCATATTTCTTTTAAAAAATCTGTTGGCCAGGCATGGTGGCTCACGGCTATAATCCTAGCAGTCTGGGAGGCCGAGGTGGGTGGATTGCCTGACTTCAGGAGTTCAAGACCAACCTGAGCAAGAGCGAGACCCTGTCTCTAAACAATAGCCAGGCTTTATGGTGGGCGCCTGTAATCCCAGCTACTCGGGAGGCTGAGGCAAGAGAACTCACTTGTGCCCAAGAGTTTGAGGTTGCTGAAAACCATGATGCCACAGCGCTCTACCAAGGACGACAAAGTGAGACTCTGTCTCAACAACAGCAAAAATTTGTTCATAGTGACCTAAATTTAACAATATTCTTTAAAAACAATTTAATCTAAATCTACCTTCAAATAACAATACACTGTTTCATATGTGGTGCAGGCACCTTGTAAAATAATATCCTCAATCTGTCCCTCTTGTCCTTGTGAATTGCTATGATGTCACGTGTCCATAAGCCATACCTTGCATGATTGTTACTTTACATGCACAGTTATTTTTTAGATCATGTAAAAATAAAAAAAATAAAAGATTTTGGCTCTGTGCCTATGGCTCAAGTGGCTAAGGCACTAGCCACATACACCGAAGGTGGCGGGTTCCAATGCATCCCAGGCCCACCAAAAACAACAATGACAGCTGCAACCAAAAAAAAAATAGCCGGGCGTTGTGGTGGGCGCCTGTGGTCCCAGCTACTTGGGAGGCTGAGGCAGGAGACTCGCTTGAGCCCAGGAGTTGAAGGTTGTTGTGAGCTGTGATGCCACAGCACTCAACCCAGGGGGACAGCTTGAGGCTCTGTCTCAAAAATAAAAAATAAAAAAAAAAAAGATTTTGTTTTGCCTTCACTTATTCCTTCC
>CAUYQV010115940.1:0-22427 GCA_963574575.1 Galagoides demidoff
CCATGGCATCACAGCTCATAGCAACCTCCAACTCCTGGGCTCAAGCGAGTCTCCTGCCTCAGCCTCCCAAGTAGCTGGGACTACAGGTGCCCGCCACAACACCCGGCCATTTTTTGGTTGCAGCCATCATTGTTGTTTGGCGGGCCTGGGCTGGGGATTCGAACCCCCCACCTTGGGTGTATGTGGCTGGCGCCTTAGCAGCTTGAGCCTCAGGCGCCGAGCCAGAGAGTAAAATCTCATTAAACATTTGACATAATTAAATGATCTGCACAGGCTAGCAGTTCCAGAACAATGCTTTATCACAGGACTGACAGTGGACACTCTTGTCTTGTCCTCACAGTGGAAATGCTTCTAGTGTTTCCTCTTAAGCCTAATGCTGGTTTGGGGGCTAATTTATCCCATATTAAAGAAGCACCTATCTATTCCTATTTCATTGAGTATTTCTATCTGAAGTTTTAGCAAATGCATCATTCTAATAAAAATAGTAAAAATAATAAAAATAGTTTTGAAAAACTCAACATTTAAAAGAATTTAAATATTTTAATTCAACAAGTGAAATACAGAAAAACAGTAGCTATAAAACTGTGGAAATAGTAATTTGGGCAATAGTAGAAAATGCTATAATTTATATTATTTAAACTTCCTTTATCACTACTTAAGTTTCATTCATTATATGAGTATAATATTTCATCTCAATATCTGCAATTTTAACAAATGCTTGGAAAGTTTTTTGTTCAGAAACAGATGCTGGTCTGACAGAAACACATTTGAAAATGTTCTTTTTCTGGTCATAGTTGCCAACACATCTGTGAACTCGGCCTCTAATCAGTCTTGGAAGTTCACGATCCTGTTTTTCAAAAAACAAATATCAAAAGATTACTTCATCTGAATTTCATTTTTTCAGCTAATAATATGATAAACTAAACATATATCACTCTGAAATGCCATAGTTCCCTCGCCTGAGTCAGGGCCTCATTGCTGATAAGATGACATGTACGCACATAAGGGTGCCCTATCAGAGAGGAAAGACCCCCACTTTGGTAGGTTTCTTACAAGCTAGAAAGTTGCTGCTTCTTAAAAGACTAAGACATTCCCAGTATAACAGCACAAGTATTATCCACTCTTTTATCAGACTGCCAGAACTCCACTTTCAGTAGATGGCAGACTAGGTGATTCAAACCAACTCTCTTGACAAGAACAACCAGAATAGCTGGGTGAGATATTTTGTTACAAATTTCCTTGTAGGGCGGTACCCGTAGCTCAGTGAGTAGGGTGCTGGCCACATACACGGAGGCTGGCAGGTTCAAACCCACACCGGGCCAGCTAAAACAACAATGACAACTGCAACATTATCAACAAGTAAAAAATAACCAGGCATTGTGGTGGGCACCTATAGTCTCAGCTACTTGGGAGGCTAAGGCAAGAGGATTGCTTAAGTCCAAGAGTTTGAGATTGCTATGGGCTATGATGCCATGGCACTGTATCCAGGGCGACAGCTTGAGACTCTATATCAAAAAAAAAAAAAATCTCTTTATAAGCATCAGAGAGATACCAAGATAGTGAAGAATTATAGAAAATCCATCTCAGAGAACACAGGAGACCAGGATGGGGACTGATTTAAGGGGTGCTTTCCCCCTGAGATATCTATTACAGAATGGCAACTGAGAGTGTAAGAAACAGAACAGAGGGCTTGGCGCCTGTGGCTCAAGTGGCTAAGGCGCCAGCCACATACACCTAAGCTGGCGGGTTCACATCCAGCCTGGGCCCGCCAAACAATAATGACGGCTGCAACCAAAAAATAGCCAGGTGTTGTGGCGGGTGCCTGTGGTCCCAGCTACTCGGGAGGCAGAGGCAGGAGACTTGCTTGAGCCCAGGAGTTGGAGGTTGCTGTGAGCTGTGATGCCACAGTACTCTACCCAGGGGGACAGCTTGAGGCTCTGTCTCAAAAAAAAAAAAAAGAAAGAAAGAAAGAAAAAAGAAACAGAGCAGAGCTTCTGACAGACTCATTGAAGTGGGAAACAAAATATAGAGTCTGAGGCCCCCCACTCTCACCCCGACTCTAGGCTTAGAGTTGGGACCTAACAGGGATATTCCTTAACAGGAACTAACAAGCCAGAAAAAGACCAGCTATCTCCATATCATCTCAAGCATGAATAAAATTAAAGTACTCTGTAATTGCTTTCATTAAAAGGTCATGAAAATCACTAATTATTAGGAGAAAGACTTAAGATTAACAAAAGGAATATGTTAAAATTAAGAACTTCTGTTTATCAAAAGCCACCATTAAGAATGAGAAAGCAAGCCAGAGTATGAGCAAATATTTGCAAAACACATAATGAACAAAATACTTGTACTCACAATTAGTTTTTTTTTTAAAAAAGAAAAAAATCCTATATATCAATAAGAAAAAGACAAGTCAACAGACAAAAGAGCAAGAGGCCTGAATAGATTGTGCAAAAGAAGCTTTAACCTAAATGGCCAATATATATGAAAAGATACTCAGCCTCGTTACTCACCAGCAAATTACAGAGAAAAGAAACAACACTAAATTTATCTACTATAACAAAAAAGACTGGCAACACTAAGTGTTGGTCATAATACAGAAAAACCAAACTCCTATACTGCTTGTGAGTATGTAAACTGATAGAATCCTTTGAAAAATTCTTTAGCAATAAGTACTATATAAGAATATATACATTCTCTTTGATCTAGCAATTTTACTTCTAGGTATATCTCAAAAAGAAATGTATGCATATGCATAAAATACATATACAAGAATGTTCATTATGCATAATAGCAACAAAATCTGGAAACAACCCAAATGCTCACCAATGATAATATAGAAAACTAAATTGTTTTATATTCCTATACCACAACACTATAAATAGCAATACAAATGAGTGACTATAGCCACATGCAGCAACATAGATGAATCTTACATTTTGTCAAATAAAGGAAACTAGATATAAAAAGACATACCATATTATGCTATATATAAGGTTCAAAAACAGGCAAAATTATTTGATGATATTAAAAGTCAGGATAATGACCACTTTAAGTAAATGACAGGAGGTGGGACAACCGGGTTTCAGGGATGATGGCAATGTTCTATTTTTTAAAAAACTTAGAATAAAGGGCAGCACCTGTGGCTCAGTGGGTAGGGT
Source organism: Galagoides demidoff (assembly GCA_963574575.1). Lineage (NCBI taxonomy): Eukaryota > Metazoa > Chordata > Mammalia > Primates > Galagidae > Galagoides > Galagoides demidoff. The sequence goes on from CAUYQV010115940.1 coordinate 3,165, forward strand.
GTCAGGTTTGAACCCAGCCCCAATCACGCTGCAACAACAACAACAACAAAAAAGTAGCCAGGCATTGTAGTGGGCGCCTGTAGTCCTAGCTACTCGGGAGGCTGAGGTTTGCTTTGTGCTGTGATGCCACAGAACTACTGAGGGCAATAAAGTGAGACTTTGTCTCAAAAAAAAGAAAAAAAAACTTAGAATAGAGAAAAATAATAAACATTCAAGATATAGAAAGTAACATGACAATTACTATTTCTTGATCACTTACTATGTCATGCTCTGCCATCACCCCTGCAACCCCTTTGTGCCTCCCCGTTCTTTACCTAAAAGTAACCACTATCCTGCCTTTTAATACCATCAATTAATTCTGCCTGCTTCTTAATTTTACATAAACAGTATACTACAGCAGTAGTATCTACCTTTTTTGGCACTAGGGACCAGTTTCATGGAAGACAATTTTCTCAAGGACCAGGGATGGTAGGGGATGGTTTCAAGATGATTCAAACTCATTACATTTATTGTGTACTTTATCTCTATTATTATTACATTGTAATATATAAAAATAATCACACAATTCACCATAATGCAGAAACAGTGGGAGCCCCAAGCTTGCTTTCCTGCAAATAGACAATCCTAGCATTAGCATTCACTGCCTCAGCTCCACCTTAGACTATCAGGCATTAGACTTTCATAAGGAAATCCCTTACACATGCAGTTTATAGTAAAGTTCGTTCTCTTATGAAAATCTACTGCCGCTACTTATCTGACAGGAGGTGGACCTCAGGTGGTGATGCAAGGAATAGAGAGTAGCTGTAAATAAATGTACACATGAAACTTTGCTCACTTGCCTGCTGCTCATCTCTTGCTGTGCTGCCCGATTCCTAACAGGCCATGGATGGGTACCAGCCCACAGCCCAGGGGCTGAGGACTGCAATGATATGATATCTCTTTAATATATGGTTTCCTTCACTTGATAAAATGTAAGATTCATCTATGTTGTTGCATGTAGCTATAGTTCACTATTTCTATTGCTATTTATAATATTATAGTATATGAAGATATTACAATTTAGCTTCTATTAAGGTTGGTGGGCATTTGGGTTGTTTACAGATTTTTTTTATTTTATGCATAATATTATGAATATTCTTATATCTGTCTCTTATGTATATACATGCATTTATGTTTGAGATACATCTAGAATAAAATCTGCTGGATAATAGGAAATGTGTATATTCTTATACGATACTTATTGCCAAAGAATTTTTCAAAGGATTCTATCAATTTACATACTTATAAGCAGTATAGTAGAGTTTGGTTTCTCTGCATTACTACCAACACTTAGTATTGCTGGTCTTTTTTAATCTGAGATTTATAGATTTCAAAAACCTAAAGTTCAAGTAGTTTAAGCAGCTTACCTGATCATAAAGCTAATAAATGGTGAAGTAAACTTTAGACACCAAATCTGATTTCAAAATTAAGGCCAAACTTGCTCAGAAGTATGTAGATCTTATAGTCTACAGACTGTTTCATTATCTCAGCCTTCATTATCACCAAGCCTCCTCCTTGTATACCAACCCACTCTCTTCCTTCCCTCAATTTCAGAATCACTATCCTTACCCTCATCACTTACTAACTTTACACTGTGGTAATCATAAACTACCTGCAGTTCCTTGAACAAGTCAAACTCTCTCTTAGGGTCATGTCTCACAAATGCTGCTCCCTTACCTTAGAATGCATTCTTCTCTTCTTCTCTCCCTCGCTAACACATTTTGGCTTCATAGACTCTTATTAGTCCTTTAAGATCTAGGATGAGATATGTTACTATCTTCTTTGAAAATCTTTCCCAGATCTGCCCTATACTTTTTTTCCCCAAAGATAGGATATCACTCTGTCACCCAGACTAGAATGCAATGGCACAATCACAACTCATTATAACTCTGAAACTCTGGGCTCAAGCTGTCCTCCCACCTCAAACTCCCAAGTAGATAGGACCATACATGTGTGCCACCATGCCCAGCTAATATTTTTTTCTAATTTTTATAAAGACGGGGGTTTGCTATTTTGTCCAATTTGGTTTAAACTCTTGGCATCAAGCAATCCCACTTCAGCCTCCCAAGTGCTGAGATTATGGGTGTGAGCCACTGCACTCAGACCTGTTTCTATAGCACCCTGAATCTATCTCTACTATCCCATTTATCATACCACAGTGTAACATTTATGTATCTGTCTTTCTACCTAAGATCATAAACTCCTTGGAAGAAAGAGGCATTTACCACATATATTTCACTTTATATTCTTGCACCCAGTACAGTGCCTGCCACATAGTAGGCTCTCCCTATTAGTTAAACAAATACATAACTTTAGTATCAGAACTAAAACAAACAAAAAAAAAGTTGAAAGTATTAAATTAATAAATTGTTAGCAGAATTTCTAATGCAAAGGAATTTTCATGTTTGTTGTCATAAGCTTTGCAAAGAATACTTTAAAAAATACTCACAATTTCATAAAATATACACGGCAGAGTATTTTTCCCATCTCTCATAAGAAAAGTCTTTGAATGATATGGTCCAGGTGTAACAGCTGAATCAAGAACAGCTATACAAGATTGAAATAGAAAGGAAAATCAATGTTGATAAAATGCACATAAAATTCAACAAAGAGAAACTGGTATTTAAATAACTTCACACACTGACCTCTCATAGTAATATTTATGTGTAACTGAGTTGTTTTTTTTTTTTTTAAGAGACAGAGTCTCACTTTATCACCCTCGATAGAGGGCCATGACATCACAGCTCACAGCAACCTCCAACTCCAGGGCTTAGGCAATTCTCTTGCCTCAGTCTCCCGAGTAGCTGGGACTACAGGCACCCACCACAACTCCCAGCTATTTTTTTTTTGTTGCAGTTTGGCTGGGGCCAGGTTCAAACCTGCCATCCTCAGTATGTGGGGCTTGCGCCCTACCCACTGAGCCACGGGCGCCGCCTGAGAAGATATTTTAAGAAGGAAAGATATTTTGAAACAGTTTTATACTAAAGGAAACAAAATTCCTGTCCCTCTCCAAGTTAACAGCTATTAGATGTTAAGTTCATGCAATTGACAATGGTTGGTCATCTGAAGCCTTTCCTTAGAATGTTTTCTGTAGAGTGGTTAAATCCCAAGACCAGTTTAGAACATTATAATAAAATATATACATATAACAAACAAGCATCATAGTTTAATGAACAAAAACATTGAATCAGAATGAGAAATCATACATCCTAGTCTCAGGGTCTTCAACTTACTAATATTTTGTGACTATGAGCAAACTGAGTTTTAAATTTATTTTTATCGTACATATTTAAGAGGTACAACATGATTTTGTGATATGAAATCAGTACCACTACTAAGGAAGTAAAATATCCATCACCTTCCATAATTATCTGTCTTGTATGTGTGGTAAGAATACCTACAATATACTCTCTTAACAAACCATTAATACACAATACAATAATATTAACTCTATTCCTCCTGCTGTACATTAGAACTCTAGACTTATTCATTCTACATAACTGCAAGTTCGTACTCTTTGACTTACAATTTCCCATTTCCTGTCCCTTGAGCAAATTGTTTAAGCTCTTTCAATCTATTCCTTTACAAATTTGTGAAATGTCATATACAAAATTCAAAATATTAATTGCAAGTAAGCTCAATGGGATTGATGAGAAAATCAAAAAACAGCAAAAAGAAACCAAACAAATAATTCAGGATATGAATTCAACAACAAGACAGTTTAAAAAAAAAAAAAAAGAAAAACACCTCCTGGAAATGAAAACACTACCTAGGGAATTTCAAAATACAACAGTAAAACATAGATGGTGTTTCTAGATAGTGTTTTCATTTCCAGGAGGTGTTTCTTTGTTTTTTTATTTTCTCATCAATCCCATTGAGCTTACTTGCAATTCATATTTTGAATTTCGAATCTGACATTTCACAAATTTGTGAAAGAACAGATTGAAAGAGCTTAAACAATAAAAACAATTTTAAAAAATAAAATAAATAAAAATACAATGGAAAGTTATAACAATAGGATTGACCAAGCAGAATAATTTCACAGCTTGAAGACAACACTTCAAATTAACCCACAACTTAAAAAATAAACAAGAATTATAAGAAATAAAAAATATCTCTGAGAAATACGAGGTTATGTACACTGCCCAATCATAAGAATCACAGGCATCCCTAAGGGAAAAGAAGAAAAAGCAAAAAGCATGGAAAATTTGAGGGAATAATGGAAAACTCTCTGCTTTTACTAGAGATTTAGACATCCAGACATAAGAATGCCCAAAGAACTCCTAGATTAATTGCAAATAGGAGACCACCAAGGCACAAAGTCATCAGTTTGGCAAAAATCAAAGTGAAAGAGAAAATTCTGGTAGTTGTAAGATGAAAGCATCATTTAACCTACAAAGGAAAACCCATTAGACTAATCTCTCATCTGCAGAAACCTTACAAGCAAACAGACTTGTTTTTCTCCAAACAGCACACTCTGAAGACAAGCAAGATAGGAGAAAAGTAATTTGGCCAATATTTCATGTAGGCAGGCCCCTCCAGAAGTGGAAAGTATGTACCCTGCTGCTTTGGCCAGATCTAGAGGGACTGCATTCATTTGTTAATACACTCGTTGCCTGGTCTACATGGGGAAGATGTTTTCTTTCTGCCAGCTCCTGGCCAAGTATGATTTGTACCCCCAAGACCTCTCTGTTTACAAGTGGGTATATAAACCCCTAGACAAAAGACCCACATGGGATTTCTCACTTGGGTCACCCCCTTTTACTGTCAGAAGTTCTGTTGCCCTTCTGAAGGGGGTCTCTGAAAAGCAAAAAGCAGTCTCTATTATTCAGAGGGATTCTCTGAATAGCAGGTGGCAGCCCTGAGGTCAGAAATCAACAGTTAGAAATCAACAAAGTAAAGCATAGGGCCAGAGAAGGTTAACATAGTTAGGAATGACTTTATCTAAAGGCAGAAGGAACCAGAGGAACTAGAGGGTACCAGCACTGGCTGAGAGAGGGGGTTATGAGAAGGCAAGGGAAATCATCTTTCCTGCACAGCGAATGATGTTGTCTGAGACTGATTTTAGAATCCATAACAGGTGTTAAGCTTGCACCAGGGTCTTATCTTGAGTGAACCAAAGTAGAAGTCTCTAATGCTTCCCAAGAATACTAGCTTTGGGGGATTTATAGGAGGGTAGAAAGGAGGTTGCAAATTATGAAAGACTATCACAGTAACAAAAGGTAACTTCAGGTATCTTAGAAGTAACAATCTGAGTAGAGGGTGGTGAGCCATTTCTGCTACCCCTCTACTATTAAGCTTTGTCTTAATTTTTACAGAGCTTTTTTAATGTCTTTTAATAAACTCTGAATATTCTAACATGAAGTATACTCTTTATTTCATCCTGGTTGTCCCATCCGCTGAGAATGAGAGTGCCAACTGAAAGCCTCTGGCCAGGGTACTCCCTGGTGTGGCTTGAAGTACCTCCCTGAAAGAAATGTGGACTGTGAGGGTTGCAAGCAGACTTTTTTCTGGCTCTCTTTTCACAAGAGATGGTCACCTGTCCTAGTCTGTTTTTCTGGCTCTGTATGGTGTGTCTTTTAACTCTTTGTCTGACCACCTAAGAACACAGTGTTTAAACTTCCAGCATGCTTTCACTTCATTCCTCCTGTATTCTTTTGTCTAATAAAGTCTGTCCTGTCACTGATCTCTGTAGTCCATGAATTCATTCTTCAAATATCCAAGATCAAGGACCTGCTGCAGAAAAGAAAATAAATTCTGCCAACACCATCTGTAGTCTTCTTCAACAGAATAACTGTCAATCAAAACTTTTGTACCAGCAAAACTAAGTCATAAATGGAGAAATAAAATATTTTACAAACAAGCAAATACTACAGAAATATGTCACTATCAGACCTATCCTACAGAAAATGCTAAAAAAAAAAAAAACTCTAAATACCCAAAAGAAAAGTCAATACACACCAGTAGAAAAACATTCAAAAGTAAAAATTCACAGCTCTTATAAAAACAGTAACACAGGGGAGAATACAAAGCAAAATGATAACAATCATTATGATCATTAGAACAGTATCTTACGTATTAACATTGAATGTAAATGGCCTAAATGCCCCCTAGAAGGTACAGATTGACAGAATGAATAAAAAAAAAACCCAAATATCTGTTATCCCCAAGAAACTCATTTAATTCATAAAAGTTATATAGACTCAAGGGTGAAGTGGTGAGAGAAAATATTCCATGCAAATGGAAACCAGAAGCAAGCAGAACAAGCTATTCTTATATGTGGTTTTAGATAAAACGAACTTTAAATCAACAAGAGTAAAAAAGACAAGTCTTTATAAAATAATAAAGGGATCAATTCTATAAGAAGATAAAACAATCTTAAATGTATGTATGTACCTAACACTGGAGCTCCCAGATACATAAAACAAATACTACTAGAACTAAGAAATGAAATTAATAGCAACATAATAATAGTTGGAACTTCAACACTCCATTGACAGAACTACACAGATCCCTAAGGCAGATAATCAACAAAGAAATATTTGACTTTAATAGGACTCTAGAACAAATTGACCTAACAGACGTTTACAGAACATTCTACCCAAGAACTAGAGAATATACGTTCTTCTCATTACCACATGGAACATTTTCCAAGATAGGCCATATTTTAGGTCATTCTAAGTCTCAGCAAATTAAAAAAAAAATCATATAATATCATGTATCTTCTCAGATCATGGTTAAATAAAACAAGCAATCAACTCCAATCAAACCTACACAAATAGATGAAATGAACCTACTAGTGAGTGATCTTTAGAAAAATGATGAAATTAAGCTATAATAAAAAATACTTTTGAATTGAATGACAATGCTACACAAGCTTCCAAATTCTCTGGGATACAATAAAAGCAGTGCTAAAAGGGAATTTCACTAAAAGCCTCCATCAAAAATATGGAAAGATTACAAATTAAAAACCTAATGTCAAATTAAAAACCTCTGAGAACCAGAAAAACAAGAACAATCAAACCCACAGCTAGCAAAAGACAAGAAATAACAAAGATCAGAGCAGGACTAAAGGAAACTGAAGCAAACAAAAAAAGCTATAGAAAGGATCAATGAAACAAAAAGTTAGTTCTTTTAAAAGATAAAATCAACAGACAACTAGCTATATTAACCAATAAAAGAGAAAATTCAAGTAATTTCAATCAGAAATGAGAAAGGAGATACAACTTACACAGAAATATAAAACATCACCCAAAATTACTATGACTATCTGTGCACAAAAACTAGAAATCTAGAGAAAATGGATAAATCTAGAGGAAAACACACAATCTCCCAACCATGAATCAGGGAGAAATAAAAATTTTGAACAGACCAACAATGAGCAGTGAGATTGAATCAGTAATTTAAAAATCTCCTGACCAACAAAAGCCCAGGACCAAATTCACAACCAAACTCTACCCGACCTACAGACAAGAACTGGCACCTATCCTACTAAAAACTGTTCCATACCATGAAGAAAAAGGGAATCTTCCTTGCATCATCCTACAAGCCAGTGTCACTCTGTTACCAAAGCTAGGAAAGGACACAAGAAAACTACAGACCAATATGCCTCTAGAACACAGGTATAAAAATCCTCAACAAAATTCTAACAAACTTACTCTAACTGCAAATCAAAAAAATAATTCACACCATCAAATGGGTTTCATTCCAAGAATGTAAGGATAGTGTGACATATTCAAATCAATAAATGTGATTCACCACATAAACAGAATTAAAAACAAAAACATTATGATTACCTCAATAGATGCAGAAAAAGCATTTGATAAAATCCAGCACCTCTTCATGATTAAAACCTTTAACAAACTAGCAAGAGAAGGAACATACCGCAAATAAAAATAAAAGCTATATATGACAAATCCACTATCAACATCACTCTGAATGGAGTAAAGTTGAAAGAATCCCCCCAGACTGGAACAAGAAAAGGATGTCCACTTTTGACACTTATATTCAACATAGTACTGAAAATCATAGCCAGCAATGAGATCATGATCAGCAATCATTGCCAGCCAATCAGGTAAGAGAAAGAAAGAAAGAAAGAAAGAAGGTCTAAATTAGAAAATTTAGACAAATTTAGTCAAAATATTCCTATTTGCTCACAATATAATCTTACAATTAGAAAACTCTAAAGAATCCTCCAAAAGACTCTTAGAATTGAAAAATGAGTTCAGTAAAGTCTCAGGTTACAAAATCAACATAAACAAATGAGGTGCATTTCTCTACACAAGTAACAACCAATTTGAGAATCAAATCAAGAACTCAATCTCATTTACAATAGCTGCAAAAAATAAATAAAATAAAACCCCTTGGAAAAATACTTAACCAAGAAGAAGAAAGACCTCTATAAGGAGAACTATCAAAACACTGATGACTGAAATCATAGATGACATAGACAAATGGAAGAATATTTCATGTTCACGGATTGAAAGAATTAATATTGTTAAAATTTCCACAGAGCCCAAAGTAATCTACAAACTCAATGCAATTCCTTTCAAACTATGAACATCATTTTTCCCAAAATTAGAAAAAACAACTCTAAAATTCATATGGAACTATAAAAGAGCATGAATAGCCAAACCAACCCTAAGCAAAAAGAATAAATCTAGAGGCATCACATTGCCTGACTTCAAATTATACTACAAGTCTATAGCAACTAAAACAGCATTGCACCAGCATCACACAGACTAATGGAACAGAATAAGAGAACGCAGTAGTAACACCAAATACCTACAACTAACTGATATTAGACAAAGGAAATAAAAGCACACACTGAAGAAAGAATGCCCTATTTAATAAATAATGCTAGAAAAATTGGGCCACCTCATGAAGAAGAATAAAAATGGATCCTTGACTCTCACTATACATAAAAATTAACTCAAGATGGATTAAAGACTTAATTGTAAGACCTGATAACCATAAAAATATTAAAAGAAAATCCAGGAAAAACTTTGGTGATTGGCCTAGGTTAATAATTAAACTATTTAGTTTAATTACTGGGACTTAATTAAACTAAAAATCTTCTGCTAGACAACCTATGGAATGGGAAAAAATATTTGCAAAGTATAAATCTGACAAAAACCTAATATCCAGAGTCTATACAGAACTCAAATCAGGAAGAAAAATACCCATCAAACTCCATTAAAAAGAGGGTTTAGGCTTGGCACCTGTGGCTCAATCGGCTAAGGCACCAGCCACATACACCTAAGGTGGTGGGTTCGAATCCCCAGCCCAGCCCTGCCAAACAACAATGATGGCTGCAACCAAAAAATGGCCGGGCGTTGTGGCGGGCGCCTGTGGTCCCAGCTACTTAGGAGGTGGAGGCAGGAGACTCGCTTGAGCCCAGGAGTTGGAGGTTGCTATGAGCTGTGAGCCATGGCACTCTACCCAGGGGGATAGCTTGAGGCTCTGTCTCAAAAAAAAAATAAATAAATAAATTAGAAAGACAGTAAATGAAATCCAGAAAAAATGAAATCATAAAGATTGTAACTACCAGAAAATAATAGAGAAAATAAACAAAACCATGCACAGAGATCACTGAAATTAAAATCACTGACAGATTAAAATCGGGGGGGGGGGGGGGGAACAAATTACCAAAATCAAGAATGAGAAAGGTGACATTCCTGTGGACTCTACAGATATGAGAAGAATGATAAAGCAGTATTGTGAACAACTTTATGCCAATTAATTTGACAAATTAAGTGAGACTGAAAAATTCCTTGAAAGATACAAACTACCAAAGCTCACTCAGGAAGAAAATAGATAACCTAAATAGTTCTGAATCATTTAATGAAAATAAATTTATAATTAAAAACCTACTCACAAGGCTGGGCTGGCTCATGCCTATAATCCTAGTACTCTGGGAGGCCAAGGCAGTTGGATCGCCTGAGCTCAGGAGTTTGAGACCAGCCTGAGCAAGAGTGAGATTCTGTCTCTACTAGAAAAAAAAAAAAAAAGGAAAGAAAACAAGAAAGACAGCCTAACTGGGTATTGCGGCTAGTCCCCAGCTACTTGGGAGGCTGAGGCAAGAGGAATGCTTGAGCCCGAGAGTTTGAGGTTGCTGTGAGCTAGGACAACACAGCACGCTAGCCAGGGTGGCACAGTGGGACTCTGTCTCAAATCCTTCACACAAAGAAAACTCCAGGCTCCATGGCTTCCCTGGAGAATTGTGCCAAATATTTAGGGAAGAAATAATAAATAATTGTACACAAATTCTTCTAGAAAATTGAAGAGGAGGGAATTAGTTCCTAACTCATACTATAAGGTCTGCATTATCCTGATACCAAAACCCTAATAAGACATTATAAGAAAACTACAGACCAATATTTCTTATGAATACAGATTCATACATTCTCAAAATTTTAGTAAACCAAATACAAAAATATATGAAAAGGCTAGTATTAATACATCACAACCAAGTATCATTTATCTCAGTAATTTAGGTTGGTTTAAAATCCGAAAAATCAATCAATATAACACACTACTTAACAGGCTAATAAAGAAAAAAGCTATTATTTCACTAGACACAGAAAATTTGCATTTGACAAAAATCCAACAATTCTGATAAAAACTTTTAGCACTCTTGGAATAGTTCCCATTTTCTCAAGTCAATAAAGCTATGACAAATCTATGGGTGACATTACAGTTAATAAGAATGACAAAACGTCTATGTTCACCATTTCATTCAAAATTATACTGGAGGGGAGGAGGAAAAAAAAAGGCCAGGCACGGTGGCTCAGACCTGTAATCTTAGCACTCTGGGAGGCCGAGGCAGGTGGACTGCCTGAGCTCACAGGTTTAAGACCAACCTGAGCAAGAGCAAGACCCCCATCTTCAAAACAGCCGGGCACTGTGGTGGGTGTCTGTAATCCCAGCTATTAGGGAGGCTGAGGCAAAAGAACCGCTTGAGTCCAAGAGCTTGAGGTTGCTGTGAGCTACAATGCCATAGCATTCTACCGAGGGTGACAAAGTGAGACTCTGTCTCAAAACAAAACAAAACAAAACAAACTGTACTGGAGGATCCAATCCAGTGGAATAAGGCAGGTTGCCTTTTTTCATGGACAACATGAGTGTTTATGTAGAAAATCCAACAGAATCATAAATAAGGCTACTAGCACAGGTGAGTTAGCAAAAGGTTGCAGGACATAAGATTGATATACAAATCAATTGTATCTATATTACTAGCAATAATCAGAAATTAAAAATTATATAACTTACAATTGCAATAAAAAACATAATACTTAGTGATAAATCTCACAAGATATACAAGAACTAAGAACTACAGAAAATATTGTTGAGAGAAATTAAAGATGATCTAAATAAATGGAGAAATAAACCATGTTCATGGCTTAAAAGATTCAATACTGGTAAGAAGTCAATTCTCTCCTAACTAATCTACAGATTCAGCACAACCCCAGTCAAAATCCCAGGTGCCTTTTTGTGTGTGTGTCTGTGGTTTTTTTGGCCAGGGCTAAAAAAACCCACCAACTCTGGTATATGGGGCCGGCACCTTACTGCTTTGAGTCACAGGGACCACCCTCTGGTGCCTTTTTGATAATCAGATTTCCCAATTTATATGGAAAGCCAAAGGACCAAAAAAAAAAAGACCAAAAAAAGTATATGCTGTGCAATTCCATTTTGATAAATTCTATGAAATTCAAACTAATCTATAAGCAACAAAAAACTCAGTGGTCTCAATGGCTGCCTGGAGACTGAAGGGGTTATACTAAAGGACTTAAGGAAACTTTTGGAGATTATAGGTATATTCATTATTTTGACTATGGTGATGTTTTCATGGATGTATTATGCACTATATACACATGGCAAAAGTATGCTTTGGATAATGTATGTGTGTTATATCTCAATGAAATTGTTTTTAAAATAGTTATAAATAATATACACAAAACAAGTATTTTAAATATTTTGCTTTAATCATGGCAAAAAGGCTTTTACTCTTGAGAGTGCAATGTGACTGAAGAGGGCTTACAGTTTTAGAAACTGTAGGTCTAATCCTTCTGTGATTTTTTAATTTAGATTTTTGACTTAGTTTTATTATAGGTGAAAAAATAAACCTCACAAAGACATGTTGCTCTCCCATGGGAAAAAAATGCAGTGATGACTCTGTTTATTAAATCATGATCCTTGCTTTTCAGTATCCTCCAGAGAATGACAAATTTCTGTCCTCTATGGTATCAGCACTTTTTCTTAGAAACCAATAGAGAGGTATTATAGTTTCATATTTTTAACAAACAACATTAACATTGATTGAACTTTTCATTTGGAAGATTAAAAACATTACTCCCAATGTTAAGTGGTAGATTCACCAGTTTTTAGAGGTGGCATAATTTTTGTCAACAAAAATCACATATAGAAGAGAAAGGTTTTCAAACATGCATTTTCAAAAAGCTATCTCTACAGCATAAATTTCTCTGAAAATGTAACTTTTTTCACGTGATGTTAAAATATCACACTCACCCTTAAATATGGCAGCCCCGAAAGTAACTCCAAGGCAGAATACTACTAAAAACTACTTGTTAGCACAGGAAGGGTGAAAACATTTGAAACCCTTGACTTTTTCATTTTTTTTGAGACAGAGTCTCATGACTCTGTCACCCTCAGTAGAGTACTGTAACATCATACTCACAGCAACCTCAAATTCTTGGGCTCAAGAGATGCTCTTGCCTCAGCTTCCCAAGTAGCTAGGACTAGAGATATGTGTCACAATGCCTGGCTAATTTTATTTTCTACTTTTAGTAGAGACAGGGTTTCCCTCTTGTTCAGGCTGGTCTTGAACTCCTCAGCTCAAGTGATCTGCCCACCTTAGCCTCCCAGAGTGCTAGGATTATGGGTGTGAGCCACTGCCCATGGCCAACACTTGACATTCTGTAAAAGGACAATGTGACACATTATTTAGTTTGTCCATTATCTTAAATAATTTGCCACAAGATGCCCAGTAAATTTCCTTCTTGTACAACACATTTTCAAAGGTCTCTCTGCACCCATGTTGTAAAGACTCAATACTGGAGTATATGTCAATACGCTGAAGGTGTAAATGACAGAGGGTGTGCCGTGAAACTTTATTCTTTGTCCGTGATACATACATTGTATACCACTCATGACAGTACAACGTCTGGACCTAAGGAGAGTACCACTGTCCATCCATATCTTAAGTACCGGTATAGCCTAATTCTTATTTTTTATGATTAAAAATGAGAAGTATTTGTTTCTTTTCTTTTTTGTTTTTTGAGACAAGAGTCTCACTCCATTGTCCAGACTAGAGTAGCATGGTGTCAGCCTAGGTCACAGCAACCTCAAACTCCTGGGCTCAAGCAATCCTCCTGCCTCAGGCTCCCAAGTAGCTGGGACTTCAGGTGCTCACCACAATGCCCAGCTAATTTTTCTATTTTTAGTAGAGACGGGGTCTCACCCTTGCTCGGGCTGGACTTAAACTCCTGAGCTCAAGCAATCCTCCCATCTCAGCCTCCCAAGAAGTTTTATTTATTTTTGAGACAGAGTCTCACTTTGTTGCTCTTGGTAGAGTGCTATGGCATCCTAGCTCACAGCAACCTCAAACTCTTAGGCTCAAGTGATTGTCTTGCCTCAGCCTCTGGAGTAGCTGGGATTACAGGGGCCCACCACAACGCCTGGCTATTTTTAGAAACTCAGCACAGGCTAGTCTCAAACCTGTGACCTCAGGTAATCCACCCTCCTTGGCCTCCCAGAGTGCTAGGATTACAGGTATGACCCCCCTCGTCAGGCCTCAAGAAGTTTTAATAGTTTCCTCCTATATTCAAACAGATTATCTTCAGAGACATAATTTGGAAAATGCTGCTACTGAAAAGTTCTAAGCCACAGGATGATGGGTACAAACCAAACTAATACATTAGAAAAACGTGTCCTGCTCCAAATTTTAAAATGAATTGAGATAGAACAGTTAGGGGGTTTCTTTAATAAGCCAAATGAAAAGTGATTAGGGCCTCCCTAGGGTCATGACAATAAAATCAGAATTCATTCATTCTGAGTCAGTTTACAATAGCTTCTATATAAAAGACTTTTTCTGAGTCTTAAAATCGAATCCTTGATGACGTCTATCAGAACTAAAGGCACTACACAGTAACTATTCTAATATAAATAGTAAGTACTGTAGGCTGGGTACAGTGGCTCATGCCTGTAATCCTAGCACTCTGAGAGGCAGAGGAGGGTGGATTGCTTGAGCTCACAGGTTTGAGACCAGCCTGAGCAACAGCAAAGCCCTGTCTCTACTAAAAATACAAAAAACTGAAGCAAGAGGCTCACTTGAGCCTAAGAGTCAGAGGTTGCTGTGAGCTATGATGATGCCATGGCACTCTACCCAGGGCTACAGCTTGAGAGGCTATTTCAAAATAAATAAATTAATTAATTAAATAAAATAAAAATAGTAAGTATTGTATTTATTAATAATTGATTTTTGGCTTGGTACCTGTGGCTCAAGTGGCTAAGGCGCCAGCCACATACACCTAAGGTGGTAGGTTCGAATCTAGCCCGGACCTGCCAAACAACAATGATGGCTGCAACCAAAAAATAGCCAGGCGTTGTGGCAGGCGCCTGTGGTCCCAGCTACTTGGGAGGTTGGGGCAGGAGACTCACTTGAGTCCAGGAGTTGGAGGTTGCTGTGAGCTGTGATGCCACAGCACTCTACCCAGGGGGACAGCTTGAGGCTCTGTCTCAAAAAAAATAATAATAATAATTGATTTTTAAGGTGCATACATTTGTTTATTAGAATTTTTAGAGCTGATTCACAATTTAACATTTTATATCCCAAACATGGCCAATGTCAGAGAAAAGAAATGCCTTTCAAGTTATGGACATTGCAAAAACCAGACAATGATTATGAGTATGCTGAAAATCTGGCTGGGTGCCTACCGCTCAGTGGTTAGGGCACTGGGCACATGCTCCAGAGGTGGTGGGCCTGCTAAACAAACAACAACAACAAAAATAGCTGGGCATTGTGGTGGGTACCTGTAGTTCCAGCCACTAGGGAGGATGAGGCAAGAGAATCACTTGAGCCCAAGAGTTTGAGGTTGCTATGAACTATGACGACAGTACTCTACTGAGGGTGACAAAGTGAGACACTGTCTCAATTAAAAAGAAAAAAAGAAAGAAAGAAAGAAAGAAAATCTTTGGCAAAAAGCTTCTAGAGTACAGGAGGAAATGATGATGAATTCTCACCGACTAGAAGCTGACAATATAATAATAAACAAGTGCTTCTTCTGACTAACCAAGCTCCAATAGACTTTTTTATTATTCTCACACTACCTCAAACTGGCATATAGTAATTCAACTCTGACACTACCCACATGATGTTAGCACAGACCCCACAGGTTAAAAGCAAAGTCCTCAATAAGACTGCCTCACTACAACAGCAGCTATAAGTGTTAGTGGAGAGAGTCCCCAAGACCACCTGTTCTTCTGAATGGCTAGCTATAAATTCAGGAGTTCTCATAGCCCTCTCTGGTTCAATAATTCACTAGAACAACTCATATAACTCAGGAAAGCTCCATATTTATAGTTTTATTATAAAGAGCACACGCAATGTGTGTGAGGTCTGGCAGAAAGCAGAACTCATGTGCCCTCTACTTGTGGAATCAGGGAGTGTCACTTCCTAACACTGAAATGTGTTCACCAACCAGGAAACTCTACCCAGCTTTGGTTGTCCAGGGTTTTTACTTTTATTTTATTATATAGGTATGTAGATTAAATGGCCAAACAACTGAACTCAATCTCCCAGTCCCTATCCTTTCCTCGGAGGATAGGCTACCCTACAGTTCCAATCCTATAATAATGTGGTTGGTCTTTTTAGTGACCAGTCCCCCTCTCAAAACTATCTAGGGGCTAAACATGAGTCTCTTCATTAGGTAACTCTACAGTCTCAGGAAATTCCAGGGTTTTTATAAGCTCTTGTGCCTGGAATGTCCAACAAAAACCAGAGAAATTCTTTATTACACCACAAATGCTAAGACCTAATAAAACTTGTGCTACCTTTATTTTATTTTTATTTCTTCAATATTCACTTTACCATAAAAAGGACAAAATTGTTACTACTTTTAAATCTGTGGCAGAATAAAACCAATAATATGAATTGCTCTTACTCTGAAGGAGGGAAAAATAAGGCCAAGACATTAGAATATTAATATTTTGAAAAAACTATCTAAATGGATTTTTTGGTGTGTTTGTTTAGAGGCAGGGTCTCTGTTGCTCAGGCTGGAGTGCAGTAGTGCAACTGTAATTACAGGCTCAAGTGAGCCTCCTTCCTCAGCTTCCTAAGTAGCTGGAAAAGAAAAATCACATCATTGAGAAGACTCCTTCCTTAAAGACAATGAGAAATAGCTCAACAGGACAAAAAAATCTGACCAAAAATCCAGCAGCCCAACAAGCTATCTTTTTCTACTTTCAGCAACCAATTTAGCAGCTGGAAGAGATAGTTTAAAGGCAGGTAACCATCCATTCCAGAGAAACAAGTCATAATAAGTCAACAAACTACACAAACCTGGGACCAGCCCGCTGACCTTGAACCAGCTGATTCTTTTACAGTTAGGAAAACATACACGTACATTGCAAGAGCCTGTGTAAACACCATCCAGGTTAACAATGCCATCTTCCAAAAGCCCTCTACTTAATCCTTCCCAATTGAAACCCCTCCCTTGGCCAGGTAAGGTGGCTCTGGCTTGCAATCTTAATACTCTGGGAAGGTGAGGAGGGCGGATAGCCTGAGCCCAGGAGTTGGGAGACCAGCCCGAGCAAGGAGACTCCATCTTTAGTAAAAATAGAAAACTAGCCAGGCGTTGTGGTGGGCGCCAGCAGTCACAACTACTTGGGAGGCTGAAGCAAAGGGATTGCCTAAGTCCAAGGGTTTGGGTTGGTGTGAACTAAGATGTCAGACTGTCTCAAAAAAAACCCAACCCCCTCCCTTTAGCCCAGTGGTTCTCAACCTTCCTAATGCTGTGGCCCTTTAATACAGTTGGTTAAGAACCACTTCTTTAGTACAAATTCAAAACATTATCTTAACTTTTAAGACAATCACTTCCTTTCAGCTTTACCAACTAAATATGCATCTCTAAACATTTAAGTTTAGTTTTTTTCTCTCCTACAATTTTTAAAAGGTGTAATTCACACATAAAATTCACCCTTTTAAAGTGTATAGTTTAGTGGATTTCAGTATATTCACAGAGTTGTGCTACTATAACCACTAGGTAATTCCAGAGGTTTTTATCACTCAAAAAAGAAACTGCTTGTATAAGCAGTTGCTTCTCATGCCTCTCTACCCCAAACAACTGGCAACCACTAATTGACTTTGGGTCTCTACAAAATTACCTATCTTGGACATTTCATAGAAATGGAATTACTCAATATGTGACCTTTTGGATTCCAATTTGACTATTTTTGAACTTTATGTGACAAAATGCCAAATTGTTTCTGCAAAATGGTTTTACTAATTTATTTATTTGAGACAGAGTTGCACTTTGTCACCCCCAGTAAGGTGCTTTGATGTCATAGCTCACAACAACCTCAAACTCTTGGGCTCAAGTGATGTGATACTCTTGCCTCAGCCTCCCAAGTAGCTGGGACTACAGTGCCTACCACAACGCCCAGTTATTTTTAGAGACGGGGTCTCGTTCTAGCTCATACCTGGTCTTGAACCCATGAGGCTCAGCCTCCCGAAGTTCTGGGATTACAGGTGTGAGCCACTGTGTTCAGCCCTGGTTTCACTAATTTATATTCCCATGAATATAATGACTTAAAGGGTTCTAAAGGTTTAGGGTGCTAAAGGGTTCCTACTATTTCTCATACTTACCTAAACTTGGTTTTGTCTCTTTTTAAGCCATTATTTGTGGTCAGATATGGGACGTCTTTGTGATTTTATTTTGCATTTCCACAATTACTAATAAGATTGAACTATGTTGGGGCGGTGCCTGTGGTTCAAGGAGTAGGGTGCTGGCCCCATATGCCGGAGGTGGTGGGTTCAAACCCAGCCCCAGCCAAAAACCGGAAAAAAAAAAAAAAAGATTGAACTATGTTTCCATACACTTACTGGCCATTTGGATTTCTTCTTTGTGAAATGCCTATCCAAGTCTCCTGGCCATTTTTAAAACACACTATCTTTTTATTTTGATACAAAGGAGTTCCTTAAATGTTTTGAATCAAAGCCCTTCATCTCCCACTTTGTAGCTTGTCTTTTGACTCTTTTCATGGTGTCTTTTGATAACTAGAAATTCTTAATTTTAATGCAGTCAAATTTATTAATCCTATCCTTTATGTATTTCATGTAAAAAAAAATTCCCTATCTTAAGGACATGGAGACATTCTCCTGTATACCTTCTGAAAGTTTTACTGTTTTAACTTCCACATCTATCATAAACCTGCAATTGATTTTTGTGAAGAGCCAAGTTTTAAAATTTCTTCATAGGGATTTTTGCTTACAGCTCTACAGTGCCACCTTTGTCACAAATCAAGTGTCCTAATCTGTGAAGATTTGTTATTAGGCTTTTTATCCTTCTCCTAAATCTATACTTCCTATCAGTAATCCTTATTAATCATTCAAACAGACAATCAGAAGGCAATCCACACCCTGCTGATTTAACTTCCTACATTTGTCTCACATTCATGTATTTTCCCCATTTTGAACACTCCCCTAACATCCCTCTCTTTTCTTTTTTTTGTGACAGAGTCTTGTTCTGTTGCCCTGGGTAGAGAGCCATGGTGTCATCATAGCTCAAAAACAACCTTAGTGTCTTGGGTTCAAGGGCTCAAGTGATCCTCTTGCATCAGCCTCCCAAGGAGCTGGGACTACCTCAGGTATGTACCATGACACCCGGCTAGTTTTTCTATTTTTAGTAGAGACAGGGTCTCACTCTTGCTCAGGCTGGTCTCAAACTCCTGAGCTCAAGCAATCTACCTGCCTTACCCTTCCAGAGTGCACTAGGATTAATAGGCATGAGCCACCACACCCAGCCCTACTCTTTCTTTTCTTTTCTTTTTTTTTTTTTTTTTGAGACGGAGCCTCAAGCTATCCCCCTGGGTAGAGTGCCATGGCATCACAGCTCACAGCAACCTCCAACTCCAGGGCTCAAGCGAGTCTCCTGCCTCCGCCTCCCAAGTAGCTAGGACCACAGGCGCCCGCCACAACGCCTGGCC